>JACCGJ010021452.1:0-33536 GCA_013407085.1 Atriophallophorus winterbourni | reverse complement strand
GTTCATGTGAAAAAGGGAGTCGGATAGAAATACAACATACTAAATCACGTAGTAAAATGTTGTATGATCATCTTCAAAAAAACGATTTCCACATGTAGGACAAAAATAGAGAAACGCTTAATAATAATGAAATTTTGCTGATGATCAAGATTGAGTCTGATATATGTAAATCAACGTCAGATTATTGAACTTGAATAAATGTGTGTATAACTATTATTTGTTCTGTAAAAATGATGAGTTTTTGAGAAGGGTTCATTTGATCAAATGGAAGAACACAGTATTTAAATCATACAATAGTTGAAGTAATTAAATTTACAAAGACATTCGAAGATATCTACCATATAAAACGGTTTCAGAATGAAAAACAATTCAAAATATTTTTAGATAATAATTCACTTGCAATTTGGATTGAACTAATTGGATAATTTGTGTCTTAATCTTCGATCTATATACAAGGAATATTCCAATGAAAAATAAATACAGAAGTAATTATATTACTTATTATATTTTTATAATTATTATAATTATATTATTTCCTACCACGGCAAGATATGCAAGATTTGCGGAAATCTTGATGAAAATAATAGCACACAAATATATTAAGTAAAACAATTTGTTCGAAATTAGCAATTGAGATTTAAATTGAGACACAAACAAAAACTTAGAAGCTCAAAATCATTCATTTAGAGTCCGAATTAAAATTACTTTCTGGTTACCAGATACTTGTCTAGATGCACCATGTTTCTGTGTATTTCATTCCATATTTCGAGACAAATGAACCTAGCATAACTGTCGCTTTTTGGTTGCAGTTAATAATATATAACTAAAATGAATGGACCTATAATAATCCGCTCGAACAGACGCTAATCAATATGACGCATCAAATCTCTCGCTAGATAATTCAAGTTGTGGTGTATTTATTTGTTCAACTAGCACTTTAACTGTTTTAACTTTGTTGCGTTTGTCTCCATTGTATATAACTGAGTTTTGAATCAAAACCATTGTATCAAAAGTGTGACACAAGTTATATAGTATCCATATTTAATTCCATTCTCCGTGAATGTAAACCTATTGACAAAAATTGTTTATTTACTTGCATTTCCCTCGCACACGCAGAAAATTCACGACAGCTTTTCACTTTCACGCGGATCCGAATGCAGTGAAGACTGAAACTAGAAGTCACCGTTGATTAAGGTTAGCTCGAACAATCTGTTCAATCAATTGTGCTCGCATAAATATGAATGGAGTGAAACCTATGGTTTGAACAATATTCCTAATAGGCATACATTTCCATCACACTCCTCACAACCGGTTTCACGTGGTTTGCACTTATCATATATCGACGATCTGGATCTGCAAGAGTTTCACGCCACTCACGCGTAATTAGTCACAAATGATAGAACCAGCTGGTTGCGTCAACCATATACAAAATTAGCTTAAATGTTGAAAATTTACATTTATATAAACGTTTCAAACTCATGTGGCAACTACTAAGCAACAGGGATTTTAGAGCTGCGTGCGCAGTACATTTTTCACCTGCCCAC
The DNA here is from genome assembly GCA_013407085.1 of Atriophallophorus winterbourni. Classification (NCBI taxonomy): domain Eukaryota; kingdom Metazoa; phylum Platyhelminthes; class Trematoda; order Plagiorchiida; family Microphallidae; genus Atriophallophorus; species Atriophallophorus winterbourni. The sequence continues at coordinate 31,992 of JACCGJ010021452.1, read as the reverse complement.
TGAATGACAAAAAGTTTTACCGTGTTTTTCTGAGACAATTTTGTAATTTAATGCAATAAAGCGGTTGAATATTATCCTGACGTTGGCCTAGATTATTTAAGTTGAGTGTTCCTGACTTTAATAATTTTTACTCATATAAAATGCTAGGATTAGTTTTTATGGTTTCACTCCGATAAATTCAATGTGACTATAGCAGTATTTTTCTCTGGTTTACAAGGCGATGTTAAATATTCGCCGTAATGAAAATAGTAATAAGCCACGTGACTTCTCCTTTACAATCAACCTTCCTCCAAGGCCAGATCAATGCACATCAATGCCTTCCAAAATGTCTCCATCTCAGAGGTAATTTATCTCATTGGCAACAAGATACTTTCTCAAAAGGAAATGCTTATTTGACTAGGGCGATCTACTGCATCTCGTATTTATTATGTGTACGTTTTCAGCGAATAATTTTTGTTATTTTTGAAAAACCTCATCATATTATTTTAAAATTGATACGAAGTTGAAATTCCGAACATTTCCGAATAAAGCTTTGTTCTTCTGCTTCAAGATCTGCCAGGTAATAAACTGCGATTGATTTGCTTTTTTAATAATTTTCAAAGACAATATTTTGAAGTGCTCGACATTCAAAAATGTAACCTTACACGTTCATACAATCCCACAAAATGATTATATTTATGCGTGATAAGAAATTTGTTTAATGGTTCAACTGTCAACGTGCACACAACTGCAAGCGAAGTCTGCGTTTCGTCTGTCGACAATATACGACCCGGAGCCGACCGAGATTAAAGGGATAAATTTATTGAGCGTTCTAATTGTCACCCCGGGTGCAGCGAGGTTTGTATAATGCCAAACCAAACGAGTTTAACGTAAGCATCATTAGGTTCCACCGTCTTTCCTTGACTTGACACTTTCGATAAACATATCCTGTTCTCCACACGTCATTATAAATGTTATCGCGTGAATATTTGCATGATATGTCGAAAGCGCATTATTGGAAGAAGGGAGGATGCACAGATTTGCGATATTCTGTACAGTATCTTAGCAATTTCATTAACATCCCTTACGAAATTATCAGCAACGATTATTAAAAATTAATTGTATATCAATATAGTGGTTTCTAGCATCTTCTGTGTCCGTTAGCTAAAAATAATCCATCATCGTAAAGTATCGCTTTAGACATTTCAAAACTGTAAAATACGACGTATTTCATTCGCATATGCTTGAAAACGTATAACATTAACATTAATTTTTTCATTGATCATATGCGTTTCATTAGCACGCGTTTTAGCAAATTTAAGTTCATCATGCACCGTTTTTAGTGTTATAATCCACTAATATCATCAGACATTATAGATGCCATACACTATTAGATTTTTGGTCGGGTACTAGGAATAACTGAAAATGTAATTTTCTAATTCGATGGAAGTTAACATGTGTTCAAGCAAAATATCCACCAAGAACTAATGCGCAGCAACAATCAAGTCGTTTTTTAGGATTTGTATTCAAATTCCGGATAATGGTGTAAACAATAGAAGCGATGACAACAGTTACGCAGCACGTTACGAAGTATTCAGGCAAATACATAATAGTAAAATTGCTGGCGCCAATAAAAGATGGAATGTACCGCACTTGCGGTACAAAGACATTTGCAAAAGAGATAAGAAATACCTTTACCAATAACCCCGCAAGTTAGGAAGAACTTGTTCTCGACCGCTCACATTGGAGGTATTGTGAAAACGTCTTCTGCATGCTGGGGAGGATCAGATACAGCTCTTGGCTGCTGGATGCAGATCACGCCACCGGCGTGCAACTGACACCCAAAAACCGAGTTCTGCTTCTCGTTGCAAGCGCAGCAGGAGAGATTGTTTCTCCCAAATCAGAATGTTTAGTCATTTAAAAAGCTTTATAACATGAAAATTCATGCGATTTTGATGTTCATCCATGGTCGACATCGACTGAAGGAGGCCAACAACAACAAGGCCGCTGAGTGGTCACATGTGCAATTATAGCAGTATAGATCATTTCTGAAGACGAATATAATAACCGATATACCACTGCAACTGTCGACAACACTAAGACTAATATTAATATAATAATAAAAAATCGTTTGATATTCATTATGAAATATGGGGAAAAATTACGGCGTTATAAATATAACCACATACTAGAAATATTTAATAGCGCAACGCAAAAGACGGCAAGGTAACCTCTTAGAGAAAACCAGGAGGCATAACTTGCGAAATATGTGCGTAGCAGCCGCCAGTAATCTATAATTTTCAATTAGTTACTACATACCCCAAACCTCTAATATTTCAGAAGTATTGGAATGTTAAAATCAGTAATACGAACTATGTACAGCTTGCTTATGTGCGACTAATGTATGTATATAAACAGGACCTGAATAGGTTAAATAGTATTGATAAAATGTGAGAATTATTTTCTTTCAGAAGATCGCATATTTTAAGGGTCTTTAAAAACCATATATTATGTCCGTTTTAAATGTTTGACGTGGATATCTCAAAATGCAGAATGACAATACGAATTAGTTGCGGCGGTCAATTCGATTGTCAAAATGCTTTTACAAACAAAACGTTTCACCAAACGAAAAACGGATATGCACTTTATGAACAAATCAAAGTCCCTGGAAGTAGGCCGAAATATGGATGCAAATTTTCATCCAGCGACATGATGATAATGCATTGTTATAAGTCTTAATCTCTTGAAGATTATCAAGTCATATCGATTGGTGTATTAAATTATATAAACATGTTCAGATTGATCTGACGTTCGCATAATGATCCGAAATTTTAATGAACATAAAATCGAGCTGTTGTTTTTTTTAATTGTTAAATTAGTGTTGTAACTATTTATATAATCTCTATTGATGAAAACCGCTGGTTATTTAATGTAAACTAAAATTTGTACTGCATGAAATAATCTATCTTCAAGCTAGCATAAATTCAATTCAGTTCAATCTTAATGGTATAAAAAGCATATAGTTTTACAAAGAAGCACAGAATAAAATTGGAACTATAATATAACAAGCAAAAACGGGATTTGGTTGCTTTTGGAGCAGTTCAAGTATCACATATAATCCACAGGTTGGAAATTGTTTTAGATTGGTCGGATGACAAATAAAATTGCATGGGGTCAAGATGTATAGTTTTCTTCGATGCACGGAGAAACAGTCAGAAAGGCATCAACAGTTCTCTTGAACAACTGCTGATTAGGTGAGTTTATAACATAATCGTGTACTTTGTTCCAAGTAAATCAAACTCGCACTGCAAAGAAACGGCAAAAATCAACTTAAATCTATATAAAAGAGATGAAGCTTTAGACATCAGTAGAGTAAATTTTCTGATTAAAATATGTTCAAAGCAATAAACAGTTATCACATAAGAATATTTCATTTACGGTTAATTACTTAGCCGACAGTACACGACTGACTTGAATTAGCGTTGCTGTAAATAACACATGAAGAGATAAACCAGTCATTGGTGAAACTTATTTTTTCTCGATGTTCAGTAGTACTGCGTCTCGGCGGAGTACTTAAAAATACAAGTCATGAATGAACGAATCCGTGTTAATAATCGGATTCGTAGAACTATATAACATAAAAACATTCGACGAACATTCATCCAGAATTAGATATTTTATTTTACTCCCATATATATAAGTAATACTAGTTAAATTTATTTTGGCTGAACTTTTTTTAAATGTAGCAAATATGGTTGCTGCATTTAACATCTAATGGTGTATTCTTACTTGAATTTTTGAATCGTTTTGATGGCAATTATCTGGGTCGACATTTGATATATTTCTCATAAGTATATAAAAAGTGAATTTGTTTTGTTGTTAGTGTTGAAAATGAAGATATAGTAACTGTGGGCCTAGAGCTGCCGCATTTGTCAATCACACGTCGTCGCCACAGAGAATTCAGTCATTGGACGACTAACCGTTGAAAAGTGTCACATTTACTCCAATTCGTTCGTAAATCAGCGAATGATTTACAATAAATGAAAGTTGTGTTTATACTTACCGTCAGTGTTTGCACCGTACAACTGAGCGCATTTCGTTCCAGGAAATTTGATGGTGTGGTATAAATCACATTGTTTGATTGACATTAAGACGAATTTATTTATTAAATAATGATCTTACTAGATTCAACCTAAGTCATTTAAAGTGATTAGCGAAATTTCAACCTCATATATGGAGCGCTGTTATAAGATAAATGAGACGAACTGAAAATAAAAACCAAGGAAAATGTGTCAGATTCATTGAAATCACCTGATTGAACAACACTGAAATAACAATTTTACTAAACTTTGGGTATTAAAAATTAAAATCTCACAGCTTGAGTGTCTGGTTTTAGGTTTTGAACTTATACGGTGGGTGTCGCAAGCTCATAACGAGTTCATGATCTGATGCGTGTCAAATGACTAAATAATCCCATTCGAGCCAATCGATATCTCTCGCAGCGCTTCCAGCAACAGGGAGTACTCTGTTGATCGGTGGTGTTTGCACTCTGTGTGTGTGATATACGTTTTGTAGCCGAGAGCAGTATGCGTTTTTCCGCCAGCTTGAAGATCACACTTTCCACATTGCCTCAAATATGCACAAGTAATTTTATACTTCTTTCGGTGAAATACAAGATCTTTCATATCGCTTTTGAAAACGAATTTAACCCGCCGTTGCGGCCAGACGAAACATCGATGTGATTCAAATGTTTCATTAAGTAAATTTCTTGGGATACGATTATCTTATTTCAGTACGTATGACACGGCCAGATTAAACAGCGGTGTTGTAGCATGGTAAACATGCTCTTCAGGCCAGGTGTGAGAAAGCATTTCAGTAATCGTTACTTTGTCCGAATAACAGTTCATTAGCGATGCATCCTTCTTTTAGTGTGAACGGTTGCGTCTTCGGCAAACAGCAGGTCTCGGATCATCATATCCCTAAACTTGGTTTGTGCACTCAATCGATTCAGGTTGAAAAGCTTGTCTGCGCATCATGTTTAACGCCTAGTGCGGGAAAATGCCGAAAATTGTGGGAGCAAGAAGACATCATTTTGTCGCTTTTCGAATTTCGAAAGTTTCCCAAATGCAACTGTTAAAGTGGATAGAACCATTTATACCCGAGCGATGAGATATAAAGAGTTATTTCAGGCTTGGAGTGCAACTTATGTTATACAGCAACTTGAATTGACCCATTTTGCAGCAGTAGCAGAATGTTAGCGCTAATTCTATCGAAAATTCTTATAAACGGAAAGGTTAATGCTGAAAATATTTATTCAAATGAACTTCGCATTATAATTCAAAACACATCTGAATGGCAGATTTAATATTAAACGGATGTATTGTGATAGAACTGGTTTATTTTTATCTAGAGTAAATTTGTGAAAATTAATTCGAATCCTTAGTTAGTAAAATATAATATTCGATACAAGTAAATTCAAGGTAATTCAAGGATTTAATGGTCTAAAAAACAACAAGCTTGACGATAACCATAGTTTGTAGGATTTTAAAAAAATATACGTGCATAAAAACAACATAAGCAGTTAGATTGAACACTATATTAATAGTCGTGAAACGAACAATTCGATAATAACTCGTCTAATTTCGTTTTAATTCATGCAGGCTAGTGGAGTGGGCAACGGTATAAGGTAAAATGTTCCAAGTAAAACAGACACGGACATAATAAAAATAGTTCAGTTCAGGTAGAAATGAGTTACCATCAGCTCATATTCATGTGTGTTATAGTATCTCGTATCCCTTCGCCTGAATAAATCCTGTAAGGGATGGCTTGGTGTATGGAAAATTTTGTAAACTATGATAAGGTGTCCCCTGATTCGTCGATAGAAAAAATCGAACAGCTTCAGTTGGGCTATCTTTTATAATGCTTGTTTCGGATGCTGTGATCTAGTTTTGTTGAACGGTTATAGATTCGCTGCATAAGTTCTGCATACTTCTTGAGCCACTAAGATCATGTCTGCACAGCGTATTCCATGACTGCTTTCAATTATGTATTCATGATCCATGGGAATATTTTGGTCAAAAGTTTCACAAATACGTGCTCGACTAGATTGAAGAGACAAGAATAATTCCGTCTAAATCCATGCTGTTTCCTCAAAAGCAACTGATTATTTTCAAAATGTTTCATCAGATCGTCAATAATGAGTCTCTTGGGTAATTTGGAAATCACAAGAAACAGAGTAACTCTTTAGTAATGTCAAACATCAGAGCGATTTCCTCCTTTATAGATAGGAATCATTAATCCACTTTTCAAATCACTAAGATTAAACAGTCACATATTTAAAGGCGGCGTCTTGATGACGAGAATGCTCTTTTAGACTCTCCGGCACATTTTCAACATATAAAACTTCTTGTTGAATAATTTGCTGAGATGCAGCTTATATCTGATTTGTATTACATTCGACACCTATACGGGCGAACTGAGAGTTTGCGGGCTGAACATAGTCTCTACCGATGCCTTAGACGTTCATATACTGAACTCCGATCTCAGCATCCAATGATCCAGTATTTTTGCTGGACACCTATAAAATGGGTAAATCTTCTTTTCGTTTAGTTCGATCATTGTTACACGTGTAGCGCACACCAGGCAATGTTTTATCATTTACGATAGATATCGCCTCCGGGGTTAATGATCTGTCGCATTTTTCGTGACACATGTGTGAGCAGTTGCGACACGTGACAGATTGGACCTTACCACTCACTACTTTGTCTCAGACGACGAATGTTTTGCGAACATCAGAAGGTTTTTTGTGATGGTTGTGGTTGCTTACTCCTTTACCACTATATCAAGACTCACTGAAGGTGATCACACTGTCTCAACGTGATGACGACCAACAGCCAGAAACTGGTAGTGGTGTGTAAGGAGTGGGGATGTGAGCACCATAATATATTGATGATGATTTCATTTTAACGGGGCCAGAAAAAAGTACAAATCACAGCAGAAAAATCGCTACCGCCGTTGTTCGTTAGTGTGGTATTGTGTGGATTTGACGAAAATTGACGAGTTATAAAAATATTTCGTCACCCGATTTAGCCGCGAATTCCTCAGTCTGCCATTGTGAATATTGGTGTAAAATTGATTCCATGATGAGTTTTTCTCCGAGTAGTTCCCGATATTGGTAAACACCTAACAGAAGAAATAGAAAAGCGATGCACCAAATAAACCAATTCATCATGAAATGTGGTAGATAATTTGTTCAATGAACTCGTTGTTTTATCACTCCTGAGTAATTTTGAAAAAAATGTAAATTTCTTGTCGTACTAAGTAAATCGTCGTAGCAAACAAAATACGTTAATAAAGAAATATCATTTTAGACTTGTCATTTAATTTTAAGTAGTTTATTTGTCGAAAATGGTTTGATGGCTACCGCTACACAACCAGCAACTATACGATTCCTATACAGATAATTAGATGTTATTTGAACACAACTTAATACGATTGTTCCGAATGATGGACGAATGGAAAACATGTATTCTTTGATTTGTCGAATAACATGAGGGTTCATATTAATTCACCCATTGGGTTCAACATAATATTCCTTTGTTAACATCTGCAGCCTTTAAATGGAAGTAATGACATACTGGCCTTTTTTATCACTACCGTGTATCAGTGCATGGTAAGCGGGATTTTTTCTGTTGCATTCAATTTTAATCTCATATCAGAAGAAATTCGTTAAAATATTGTTTGAAGTGGTGGACGCTCTTCTACGGCATACCACGGAAAGAAATCTGGACGCTCAAATGGTGATTCAGCAACAAATCGTGCTGTACAAACTGAAATGAAATGAAATGAACCATCTTTTGTACTTGAAAACCGCACGCGTTTATTTAAGGCTTCACATTCAGCCTGCATAATAAACGCAACATTAAGTTAATTGGAAATAAGAGGTGTACCTAATCCTAATTAACTAAATGTGATATCTCATAGCTTGAACAGGTTCCAAGGTTGTCACGGTTTTGGGGATAAACTCCCAATTCCAAACATGCTCCAATGGCACGCGTCTTATATACCCTCTGACAACCACGTCCAGCTCCTGGCCTGCACGCGCGGTCCTAAGTGATTTGGCTGAACTGATTCTACTGTCATGAGAAAGGGCGAAGGCGGCTGACTGGCGTTTCAAAACCAGCTGGCTACGGGTAGATGGAACTCGTAATTCCATGAAGGCGGTCCACCTACGGGAAGTAGAACCCTTATTTCAAACCTCCACTGCCTTGTGGCTACATTCAATCATGGAGGAAGCTTCAGAAGTCAACCTCGAGGACGAAACCGGAGCTGAAGTCCCGTTAGGCACCCCGAAGTTGTATTCAACTTCGTCCTGCCAACTCCTGCTACGGCATCATCGTCCAAACATATCATCCTAGCAGTTTCTTTGGTTCAGGTGGTGCCGTGGAAACGGAGCACTTGCTGCATGAGCAACAGCTAGTTCTCCATATTGAACTGCCCTGGCGTATATCACAACGCACCAATGGAGAGGAAACTCCATTCCGTTTCTACGGAAAATAACACTGGAAGCAGCAGATACCGGTTAAGAGCTATGGCTCAACTGGCGTAGTGCTTAGTGCCTGGGGCTGCTTCCGACGGTGTGAGAGACTTTCAGGTCTCATTGGACGGCTGCCGCCCGCCTCAAGGTGGGCAACCCCCAGTCAATTAGGTGCCGTCTCGCTACGGTCTGCTATCTTCATTAGGTTCATGGGGATTAGGAATCAACTGACAAGCAGGCTGTATTTTTCCGCACCTGCGAAACAAAATAATAAACAACTAAGATCTGTTCTGAAACTGGGAACCTGGAACGTCCGGTCCGTGTTTCCAAGATTTCATGACGATGTCTCGAATATCAGAGGCGTACGAAAATCAGCTGTTATTAACAGTGTGCTGAAGAGGCTGAAGGTCTGAGTGGCTGCTTGCAATAGACGCGATTACCAGACACTGATATGCTAACAAAAAGAGGTTACAAATTTTGGAAATAAAGGGGTTCTAATGAGCTTGGACTGCATGAAGTTGGATTTGCCGTGCAAACGACCTACTAAAAGCAGCAGAAACGAGCAGTAGTGGGAGCGAACGGATTTGGACTTTAAATCTGAAGTGCATTACTGGTACCATTACCTTGGTCAACGTTTATGCACCGACGCTCTCTGCGACGCCTGCTGAAAAAGACGCTTTTTATCATAACCTCACAGCCGCCCTGAAAAATGTGCCACAAAAACTGTATAGTCGTATTGGGTGATTTTAATGCCAGAGTTGGTCCAGATTACGAGTCTTGGCAAAACTGTCTCAGAAGGTTTGGAGTAGGTGAAACAAAACAAAACGGACAACCTATTTTAGTAATGTACACACAGATCAATCTGTGTATCAGTAACACTTATTATCAAATAAAACCACAGCATAAAGTTTCTTGGAAATATCTCTACTCTAATCATTGGCATCAGCTTGAGCTTATTCTTGTCAGGCGCACTGATATAGGAAGCATGCTCCTCGCCAGATCATATCAAAGCTCAGACTGCGACACTGATCATTCACTGGTTTGTGCCAAACTGAAGTTTTCCCACACGAGATTTCACCGCACCAAATCATCTGCTAAGCTAAGAATAGACGTCACTCCCATGTGCGAATCTAATCTAACTGTGTGATTTGCAGAAGACTTCACAACCGAGTTTAACAAGACAACACCACTCGATTCGGCTTCAGAAAACTGGGAATCGCTGAAAATCTGCATATGTCGAGGCACAGTTTCCACTTACTTTCCGAGGAAAGCTCGAACGAGCGACTGGTTCTAAGCAAAAGCTTCTGAGATGACTGCTGTGTTGGATCAGATACGGTCAGCATCCTTGAGGTTCAAAGGTATGCCAACAGATGAAAACTTACGACTATTAAGAGCAGCTGGAAATAAGGTCCAACAGACTGCAAGGTTATGTGCAAATGACTTTTGGACAGAAATTAGACTTAGTATCCAAAAAGCTGTGGATACTGGAAATTTTCACGGTATGTATGATGGGATCAAGAAAGCCATTGGTAAAAAAAATTTAAAACGGCTCCCATTAAGTCTGTATCTGGTAACCCGATTGTCGAGAAAACTCAGCAGATGGAAATATGAATAGAGCAATTCTCTTCTATCTACTCCAAAAACAGTACGGTTTTACCGCATGCACATGAAAATTTTGAGCGTTTGCCAACCACTGCACATTTTGATACTGTTTCTACTGTTGATTAGCTTTATAATTCAGTCCACCGCTTAGCGAATTTGAAAGCCACTGGTAGCGACGGAATTCCAGCTGAGCTCATCAAATGCTGTAGAACAACATTAATACAGCCTCTTCAGCATTTGATTCTTCAGTGCTGGCAGTAGAGGGTCTGTCCCGCAAGAGATGCGATACGCAAAGATGATCACGATATTTAGGAAAAAGGGTGATACATGCGACTGCAACAATTACGGAGGAATCCTCCTTCTGAATGTTGTAGGCAAACTGTTTGCTGCAAGTTTTGGTTCATAGAATTTACTCTGAATCGCAATGTTGCTCCTGCTGGGGAAGATCAACCTTTGACATGATCTTCTCCCTGAGACAACCTCAAGAAAAGTGTCGGGAACAGCGTATGTCAATATAAGCAGTTTTTATTGATTTAACGAAGGCATTTGACTACGTCAGCAATGAGGGTCTTTTCAAAATGCGTGATCTGATAGGTTGCCCCCAAGACTGCTCAAACTCGTTATTTCCTTTCAATCTGGCATAAAAGGCTCAGTTCATTTCCACGGTTGCAGTACAAAAGCCTTCGAAATTCGCCGAAACTTCAAACAATGTTGTGTTCTCGCTCTAACGGGTTTCGGTATACTTTCGCTCTGCTTATGAAGCGCGCTTTTATGACGAGAGCAAAAGCCATTTACCTACGCACGCGAAGTGATGGCAAGCTTTTCAACTTGAACCGGTCGAGAGCACAAACTGAGGTAAGTGATTTACTAATCCGCGACCTGTTGTTTGCCGACGATGCATCCATTATTGCTCACTTTTAAAAACACCTCCAGTTGCTAATGGACTGTATTTCGTTGGCATGCAAAGACTTTGGCTAAAAATCTGCATGAACATAACCAAAGTCCTTGGTCAAAGGTTTGTGTCGCCTTCAATGATTACTGTTGAAAACTGTCAGCTTGAAAAGTACATCATTTCTTATATCTTTGTTCAACCATTGCTGATAACTTTTCGCTAGACACGGAGATTGATAAGCGGATTGGCAGAGCAGCTGTTATTTTGTCTCGATTATACTCCCGTATTTGGGGCAACCATAAGTTTACTGTTAATACAAAGATGATTGTATAAAGCGCATGCATATTACATGATTTACTGTACAGCAAGGAAACCTGATCCATTCACACAAGACACGAATGAGAGCTGAATGCTTTCCATCTACGAAGCATCCGTCGTATCTTGAACATATCGTGGATGGACAAATTAACGAACGCTAAAGTGCTTTCAAAATCTAGTCTACAGGTTATGTTTACGCTACTAAGACAAGACCGCCTACGTTGGCTTGGCCACGTCTACAGAATGACAAATGGTCGTATTCTGGAAGATATAATCTATGGTGAGTTGAAATCGGGAAGTTGTCCATTGGACAGACCGCACTTGCGGTGCAAAGACGTTTTTAAAATAGATATGAAGGCTCTTGGTTTCGACCCCGCGAGTTGGGACGAACTTGTTCTGGACCGCTCACACTGGAGGCATTGTGTAAAGCGTCGTCTGCAAGCTAAAGAGGAGCAGATAAGACTCAAGGCTGCTGAACGCAGATCACACCGCCGGTGTGCAACTGACGCCGATCGACAGAGTTCTGCCTTTCTTTGCGAGCGCTGCCGGAGAGATTTTTCCACACGATTCGGACTGTTAAGTCGTACGAAAAGCTGCGGAACATGAAACATTCATGCGATTATGGTGTGCATTCATGGTCAACATCGGCTGAAGGAAGCCATCAACAATAATTCAATTCAAAATTTTTGTTTCTGATTTTTTTAGAGATGTGCTACATAGACGTATATATGGGTACCTGTATTAAAAGTATAAAAGCAATCTTAATTTTAATTGAGATGATTCCGTTTCATCAATTATTCATGATAGATTCTCACTTCATGTAATCGAAGCATACGATCACATTTTCGTTGAATTGTTTTTTCAACTTCGTAGTATTTGATCAAAACAAAACGAACGTCATGAGATTCTCTTGTTCTCTATGACAATTATAACTGAAATAATAAAATTTTGTTACATTAGTTAACATAATGTATATTTAATAATTTGAGAGATTCCGTCTGTTCAGATAATAACATGAACAGATTCAAAGGCAGTGTGGTATTTTGATTACATTTGGAGTAACCAATATTTTTACGCTGAAAATTAAGCTGATTAAATGATAAGGTGACACTACTCATAAGTAGATACAACAAGCGTTTAACTACCACTCTTATACAAAATTAGCTTTGTTAGAAGTGACCGTAGTTTCAACTTAAAATTGCGCATTGTTAATTAATTTATCAGATATCTGCTATCGCAGACGAAACAAAGATTGTCGCTGAAGGGATTAAACTTCGCGTTAAATGCAAAATTCTTACAATCTGAAGATGTTATTCCATGCGTACAAACTGACCTCAAACAGCTACTTGAAAATCAGGCAGATGCAATGCGAAACGGTATATCTAGTAATATCCATAAAACAACCAGAAAAGATTGACCACAGATGAAAAACATGCACTCCTTAAATTTTGAAAGGTGAGGGAATAGTGATCACTAAGTCAAAGTCTAGGGAACCGTGATTCTTTCTAATAGTGATTATAGAGATAAGGCAATGTCACACCTTGCTGAACGATTATATCTGGTTATTGACAACCGTAGAGCTATATCAATTATGAATAACCGTGAGAGGTTTGTTTCAAGCTACCTGCGTGGAATTAAGCAAAACAATGGTCAAAGTTTATGGTTCATGCTCTACCCAATATCTGCTCAGACCCCCAAGTTCTATGGACTTCAGAAGATACATAAGTAAAACGTGGGGACCAGTGTAGACGGCATTGGATCCCCAACACACGATTTGGCTAATCACCTTGCCCAGTTTTTAAAACCGCTCTTTTGTAACACGAATTCTTTTATTTAGAACTCGTTTGATTTTATTCGTCTCTTAAGTACCGTAAAAATTGAGGAGGATGAGATGATGGTTAGCTTAGACGTAAGCTCCTTGCTCACGAATGTTGACACTACAAGCGCTTTAGAAATAACGAGGATGTCATTCGACTCCGATATGACCTTGAAGGATGGTGCAAATTTGACTGTACAACAAATCATCAACGGTGAAGCAATGTTTCAAAATACAAACCACTTCTTATTTAATGGACAGCTATACAAACAAAACGATGGTTTAGCGATGAACTTATCTATCTTCCCAGTGCTGGCATAAATGTGAATAGAGCACTTCAATTAGATAGCTTTGAAAAACGAAGCTTAAAACCAAAGATATGGATGCGCTTTGTCTGCGATACATTCGTCACCATAAATCGCAACAGACTAGAAGCATTTCATAGTTATCTAAATAATTTGGATCCGAAAATCCAGGTCAAAAATAAACCGTAAGGGCACTTCTGTTCTTCGCTTGTCTCGCACAAAATGACAACGGCAATATTAGAACGACGGTATATCCTAAGCTAATCAACACAGATACGATTTTGATATACACATCTGCGCATCTTAAAATGGCATTTCAGTCCGTAGCGAAATCGCTATTCTACCAGGTTGACCGCTTCTGCAGCGTTGATCCCGATGGAAGACGAACTCATCAAGAATTTAGTCGTCGACTTACAAATCATGGTTACCCAAAGAGCATACTTGATCGACAGTTGAAACGAGAAAACGAAAAAAATTGGCGAGCTACAGTTTTCCTGCAGCTTGCACTCTTCAGGTATGGAAATCTGCGATTAAAGAGGTTGCTCATACCAAACTTCCTAAACAATAGCTTAAAAGCCCAATTTGTTTAAAAGCAATTTGATGATATATGAAATATTCTTCCATATAACATTTCTTGCGTTTACATATATATAATAGCAGATGAAATAATAATTGGAGCAAATGAAAAACTTCTATTACTGCAATATGCGAGTACATTGTATTGATCAGATTTTGAGCTAATTGATGTTGGCTGGAATGTCGTCAGAACGCTGTTTTCAATCCAAATGTCACTAAAAGATTCATCGCTGATAAGTACAATAATATTGCAATGATGAAAGGAGACTAACTTAGCAAGTGCACAATGAAAGCACTCAAAATACTGAAGTATTTCATATTCTGTTTTTTCGTGCTCGTATCGCAACTAAGACGGTTGCCTTTCGTTAGACTAAGGCGGGTTCGAATTTCACCTCGATTTAGCTGTTCGGGAATATCTTGTTTACGCAATACGTCATTGTCAACTGGGCACCAAAATATAGTCGGGTAATTAACAGCGATTTTAGTTGTATTGCATTGCAATACGGGCCACAACCGTTTGACTAGAAATTAAAATTAAAATGCAACGTGTTGAAAATCGGTAAGGTATTCAAATACACATTGTACTTTGGGCAGATATTTTCGATCCAGGCCCAGTCGAAAATAATCTGAGAGTCCACGTATGCCGCAGTCTGAGGAAAAGTGTGTATTGTAAGTTAATTTACACGCTTGATTTCGGGCTTCTCGATTTGTTGCGAAAGAATTCCAGAACCATCTTGCGCGGTACGTTGTCCACAATCATTAAAACCTACCTAATTCCAACAATGGAGGATGCATCAAAAGTTTGAACAGCCTGGCTCAAAATGGATATATTACTGCCTAATAGAATTTACCATCGAGTAATTAAACTCGTAAGTGTTTTCCAGAATCTAAGGTACGAGGTACGAATGCAAAACCTCGTCTTCCCGGACCTCTTAAAATGCTTTCGAGTGATGTGATACTTAAATACAAAATGAAACATAATCCAAATCACCTAATAGGACATCTATTTATATACCGTGAGTTAAGATATACGCACATACACGTAGCGATATTACAAAATTTCAATTCCTGTATTAGGTTTTGTTAATATTTTTTTCTCCACGTGCAGATTTCCTTTGGAATGCATCCTCGAAACTATTCTTACCTTTCCCAAAGTCCAGAAATTCGTTACGTTTTTACTGCAACAGCATAGTAACTGATTACTTGATTACTTGATTATCAGTTATTTCTTTTTCACGAACGAATATCTCACGTGCTATGATAAATTTGTCTGTGTTTAATTCTTGAATTTATAAAATCAAGTATTTATCTAAAATGCAAAATTTTAATCAAGTTTTCAAGCCGCAAAATTCCGCAACTACTTTTTAGTGAAGCGTAATTGTGTCATTGAAATTTTGCAAATAATTAGCTACAATTCAGTTTTACCGTGTGATTTTTAGTAAAACACCGAATTAAAGTTATTGCTCAACTTATTCTCAAAATAAATTTCTCACAGAGGATTCCATTTCAAACTAACCCCTTTCCTCGAGAGTGGTTCATGTGTAATTATGAACATTTCATTCGAATTATTGCAGCTTAAATCCAACCGAATCAAAAACAATGGGATTACGCAACCGATTGAGCTGCTCTTTGCAGAGATTTCCGATTTTCTCTAAAAATGTTCGATTTTGTGCGGCACGTGACCGACCGACAATTGCATGCGCACGCAATGCTCGACTTTATGAAGCTAGTTTATGCAAATATTCGCCCGGGATTTCGTAGCTAATTGTTACGATTAACGCATTTAAAACACTGATTAGCATACAGAATGCTAATCCGATTTTAACTTCATTCTCATAAAAATCGCTTCGAATTTTTTTATTCTTTTAGTGCCTTTTTCCTCTCTGGTGCCAGTTTATGTCAGGCCAATAATTAAAAGATTTGTTGATGAGAGTTGCAATTAGACAAATTAAAATTTACATATGAGTAATTTGCGGTAATTATTCCGCATCAACATATTTACTGGTGATGGGTTGAGATTAGGAAAATAGGAGATGCTGTTAGACCATTTAACAAACAGGATTTCATGGTTAATAAAATGTGATCAGATTTACAGATTATAGTGAGAAACATCATTTGTCTAGAATATTAAATATACAACAAAGTTTATACAATGATTGTATGTGTAAATATTCACCTTAGTTTGTTATAAATCGATTGAAATTCGACTCACCTCGATAAATCTGTTCAATCAGAAACAAACACGCACGGAATATAATTGCGATGATATATTATTCGGAAATGTGATATTGCGAGTGAGCTAATTTGGATGTGAATGATCCATGACGGTTTTCTTGGAATAAGTGGTTGTTTTAGATTTTAAAATATTACGTGACGTATCAGGTTAGTAAAAATCCGTCTCCTAATTAACTCCATTGGATTCGACTATATCAACCACTATCAAAATGACAAATTCGAGGACACATCACAAGCTTCGTTGCTCGGTGATACAATATGGTAAACAACGCCATATTTTCTTGCGTAATCATTGGGTTCAAACTTCAGTTGCGGGTATGTATCCATGATTGTAAAAAAGAGTACTGGTTTGGTCTGTCCGACTATTCGTCCAGGCATTTAACTTGCCAGTTTGTATACCGAGTTAAAATGTAGGATTCTTCTTAGAGTATTACTGACTGGCATTCAGACTTCTTTTTCAGATAGAGTTGACCTTAGTGTTGGGAACCAAGACAACCGATGAACTCCACACTTTTTCTCAGATATAGAATTTCCCATTCATTTATAATGAAGGGCAATCCATTGCTCTCTGACCAGTGATACATAGCATCGAAATTTCTTTATAATATATTACAGTACATATTACATTTAATTTGTGTCAAGACAATGGTTTCATCTGTTAAGGAAGCTTTTTGCTTGTAATGGCTCTAAATACGTCAGTTATGTATATGAGACAAAGTGGAGGACCCAAAAGTAAGCCTTGTGGAAATCCACTTGTCGTATCCATTCAATTTGAAACGAGGCCAATAGTGTGAACACATGCATAGCGATGGAAAGGGTAAACCTTCATCCATAATAAAGTTTTTTCGTGTATATCACACATTTTTCAGCTTTTTAAAAGAAGCTTTCAAAATACCGAGATAACGAAACAGTTAATGTCTTTTGCTCCAGTTTAATTTTGTACAAGTTCACGTAGATCTGATAGATATGATTGATTACTTTCAACTTCATATTGTGCCACTGATACCATGCAATGCGTTTCAAAATGCTGTGGATGCTTTCAGGTACGATACGACTTTTAACTGTAATAGTTGCTGTAATTACTCTCACAGGATCGCAGTGATTAGTCACTAAACGGCAACCAACTTAATACATTAGTGATATAACTCATTATGTTCAATCTAGTAGCAAATTTTTCTCGCTAATATATTGACTGAATAATACGGAAAAGAGCAAGGAGCTTTTGATGACATGCCCTGAGTATTGCTGTCGTAAGCCTTCTGCCCAGAGTGATTTGGTCGTTTTCAATTTGAGTGGTTATACCTAAACTTGACGCGGATGGATTGCAAGATGATCTACTAAACTTACATCATTTGAAACCCGTGACTGGACAGCGTTATTTAGCCATTCATGATGAAATTCCTCGCGTTTCGTTGAACGGCTCTGCGCTTGAAAGATGTTACAGCTTCAAGTATCTTGGCGTAACCATATCTGACAATCTTACCTGGACGAAACATGTAACAAATCACTTCATAAAGGTGTCATAAATGTCATTCTATGCACTTCGCCTGCGTTCTCTCTCCATACCACTAAAAGTTTTTCAACGTTTTGTTTATACTTGCATCATTCCACACCTCCTTTACGCTTTACCCGTAATTTTTCCTGGCCTTTTGGAAAAGGATTTTATAATGATCAGAAGAAGTATCAAGCTCATTTCAAGATTGAATTGTGTTCCCGCTGATGACGTTCGAGACACTATTGTTGATCGTCACTTTCGTGAATGCAACATCCACGGAACAAAAGCCTTGCTTCTTGTGAACCTTTTTCCTCCACCCGAAGTTACTATGTTATTCCTTATTCGAGAACTAACAAATTTAGAAACACTTTTGTTCCATACCTGACTCGATACATGGTTGATCAGTCGAAAGCTGTTATGGAGTTGAAGAATCAATTGACAATTTTTTAAATGACGCTGAGATGTTCCAGGTATTCTCCAATTGTTATTTTTCTAATTCGCCTCACATTTCTCTAGCCTATGGTAACCTGACACTTTATTATCTCAAGTATCATTTCATTGTGCTGTACTTTATACATTTTATCATATTTGTATTTTGCGGAGAAATAAATGTATTGCTGAAACTTCGTGTACACAAATAAAGTCATTCTCTTCTTCTTCTTCTTCTTCTCTAGTTTACAGTTGCAGCAAAATACGCAAACTATTATTCTGCTAGTATATCAGTAGTTGCTAGCACATGTAATTTATTCGTCTATGCTTTTCTTTAAAATAACCAATTTTATTCGCTGCACTGTTATTCACAATTTTAGAAAGATGCTTTTGATTTTTTCTCAATTTTCAATGAAAGTTGGTTCGGGTAAACCAACAACTCTAGTGGATTGCTTCTGAATTAAGGCACCTCAATGGAGATCCCAATCGGACCAATCCTAGGTGATACGAATGACCAGTGAGAAGCCAATCCTAATGGATGAGAACATTTTGCGATCTTGTTTGATGCATAACAAGGAATATCTCCTGTGTGTATTTAAATAATATTTACATCGTTATAACAGAATTCAGCAATCTCAAGCATCGACATTTTCGATTGTATTATCTGGACTCAAAATTGTGTCGTCTTGAAATCACCGAATGAATCATAGCCGTTTCATTTCACATATTAATATTGATCATGATCTACAAAATAGCCATCCCATGGGTGGCTTGCGGGAGTCATTGAGCACCAGCCATTATAGATGATCGATCCTTTTTTACGACCGTAAAAAGAGGAATATTAAGTTGTCTTGTTAAATATTTTCATAATATTTATTATCTTCCAGCAATATTGAACGTTTGCCAATTTAATTTATCCAAAAATTATAAAAATAGATTAATGATGATTTGATGGATTTAGAGAAAAAAGCTTAGTTGCAGGCATTGAAACACGATTTGAAATAGATTTCGCGGCGTACACTCATTCGGGGGAGTGAGTGAGAGGAATTACTTCACCGCCTTTGTAAAATCAATAAATACTTTGGGTATTTCATATCAGCCCATACGATGCATGACATGCAAAGTGAACTTGATCAATATCGTGTATTAAATAGAAATAACTCCCGTGATATTGCTTGAAATTGTTCGAGGTTATGCCCTAATTGATTTCCGGAAGTAGACATTTCTTCTAGAGGTGTTTACTGGCTTCATTCTCTGTTGTCTTTATAACACCCTAGTCAAGTGTTCGTTACAGATTGTGGGGAACAATGTGAATTGCAAGAAACGCATCTTCAGTTTTCACCCGATGGCCCGTGTCAACTGGATGAGCTAGAAATTGTTTGTTTACTTGAAACTAATTTGCTATAATAACCTAGGTGGTGTTTGTAAATACACTCTTCGCGTTTCCGCGTCTTATTAAAATGTATCACGCTTAATCGGATACTGTGAATTGGTAAATGTGCATTGAGTTTGCTTGACGAGATAACCTTTGTTTAGGCTGTTTTCTAATTGTCGATTTCTTTTATTAAACGTTACTCTTCTTTTTATGAGTGAACGTCCTTTGAAGAGTTTTTCAAAGCTTACTAATTTAAAATGTGTTACACTGAGAAGGGCATCTTTCGCTACAATTTTGTGTTTTGTTAACGAAATTCAATTGATTTATCGCAAAGTTAACTTGAGAAGTGTGGTAGACCTCGTGAACCTAATTTAAGCAAGAAGCTGTTGGGAAGCAACAGCTCTCAGACATCTGTCTAAAACATTTTTATCATATCCTTTTATAAAATGGTTATCTGTAATAGTTCAAGATAATACGACATAATGTCACCTTTACGCTTTATGCTATATAATCGGTCGAATGCAACGTATCGCTTCTGAAATTTTTAACGAATCTTTCTAAATGGTCATTTCCATTAAATTTTAAATTTCTTTTTAATTTCACTTTCCATCTTGCTGCACGTCAATGTCTTATAACTTCCAAACTGCTCAGAATTTGTATATATAAGCAATGTTACCATTTTTAATCCAATGAATATTTCAGCAAATTTAAATGGCAAAGCTAATTAGACATGTATATCTATATCTCATTATGCACACATTTCAATTTTGAGACTACCGTCTCTGATTTGTCCGGGAAAATAATACCATTTCCGATTCTTATTGTCTTTCCCAATGCAAGAAGCAAAGTGTGTTCTGAAAGCCCATGGGGTAGACTTCCCGTTCATTTGACTCGATATGTCACGCAACGGATTTAGTAACTGTGGGTGCACATTACCGATGACACATTCCATTTGGCTCATTTCGTTTTCTCGAATTAATCCTATCCAAATCATTTAATATCAAGCGAATCAAAATGAAAAGATTATTTGAATTTGACGCAAAATTTTATGCCGTCAATTATGATATTTTAATTTAATTCATATTCAATATTTTTATTATTGGTAGAAAGTTCAAAGTGTTATAGTTACACTAATCTTACGAGTTTTTATACGCTATGCATATTCTTCCTATTCATTTCTAATTGTTTTTTAGAGCAACCATGTCACTTGGTAGGCAGAATGAGCAAAGGCATCTCACCGTAAGAAATTATTTTGACACAAAGATAACAAGTGATTTACATCCAATAAATAATACCTTACATGACCTCTAATGTGCACACGGATTAAGCAAGTTGGCTCATCGGAGAGCGATCGTGGAAAGCACTTGCACTTAAACATTAAAAGGATTACACAACATTCAAACGTATAAGTTAATCTTAGACAACTTAGTGTCGTTCAGCTAAACGCACTTTAAACATGAACCCAGTTCGTACTGACATGCTTGGTCAAACGAATCTTTCGTGTCAGGAGCGGAAGGATCAAATCTACTCTAACCGATTTATAGCAAACATTCTTGACATAAACCCCTGTTGTGTATTCGTGCTTAGAAGGATCTTGGGAAGGCGTAATTGTGTTGTGGGTGCTTGGATCAACTTAGGTTATTAGAAAACGTTTTAGGCGTAATGTTCACGAGGATGCGAGTGACGGTGAGCAGTGTTACTGCGAATCCTAAATAAAACCTCTAAATGACAGAAATGTCTCCTTCGTGGCTACCAGCAGGTTGACGCTCAATCAAATCACCGTTTAAACTCACGGATGAATTTGCCAACTGTCCCAGAGCGTGAATTATACAAGTGAAATGGTTGTTGATTAGGGTATGGCTGTTGCGAGGTGTGAGAAAGAACTTACAGATAACAACCAATCCGGCCATTTTTATGTTAATTGGGATTTCGATATTATTCGATCACAAATATTCAAAATATTATATTACAAATTAGTAATAAGCGAACGAATTTCTAACTAGCCAATTTCAACGCAAATACGTGACTGGTGAAGACTAGTCTATTCCCTATTGTGAGCGATTTATTAGTAGCTTGGTCAGTAAAGTAAGAGCCAATCATTACATCATAATCATTTTGTTCCTTGAATTATATCGGTATTAATTTAAAATTTGGCCTAAGCTTTTGAAATTAATAAGGATAACAGTAGATGAAAACTATGTAGAAATATGATCAGTCGAAATGGTGCCATGACAGATAGTCTTTCATCTTTATCATTTTACTAGAACGCATTGGGTGGTTGCTCATATCTAATTTTTTCAAAAACGAAACTACCCAGGCGGTGTGATTTCTTCCACCGGGCAGGGATTGGAAATTCAACTTCAAATATTCATGTATTTTTTTACCTATTTTATACCTAGATATTTGAGGATCTGTGTTACCACGTTTCCAGATAAGCGCAATTTTTCTGAGCTTCAAACCTTGCCCGTCCAGATGTAATTCCGCATCGCCTTCACAGAACGATAGCGCTGCAACATAAAAGCAAATCCGTCCAAAGGTGCTAGGAGGTACCATCTGCACATTGAAGCTTGTTTCCAATTTGATGAATCAATGAAAAATTAGTAGCATGAGATTGGATTAGAATTGAAGTTCAAGTATCATTATTACCATATTACTAACCTTGTCATGTGAGATTATCAAAAATGTGAATCCATCAGATAACCAGAAACAACAATTCGATGTTTTGAAAGATTTCAATGATTTGTGCATAAAGTAAAAACAATTAACCTCGAGATTCGTTTTATAGTTTTCGAAATGTCACCAGTCCATAGATTGAAAACTGTCATAAATTTTTCAGCGAATTCTGAATGTGGGATACTTCCTGTATTATTACTCGCTTATTTTGCAACCAGAAAGGTGTATGCCAATGGTTTTTTCATATGGTATACTTCAACTAGCTTGTTTTCTTAATTTACTGGTATCGGGTGCAGTCGAGCTTTTAGTGCTTTAATGATCTAAATTGTTGTCCTAGTTAGACAAGACATTCAAGACAAAAGTTTAAAACTCCGAGCTGATTTGTTCGACACATCTGGATTTGGCATAGTTTGCTGAGTAAACTTTCTGTCTGAAACAAACTTCTTCATGTCACTTGAAGTGATTTCCTGGAAGAATGTTGGACAATTTCGTGTCAGATGCAGCTACATATTTAATCATAAACAGGCTTATTGCTGATTATTTTCCTACACGTTAAAATGCGCATAACTCTAACGTCAGTTAGAGTTAAACTCGTATTTTAATTGTTTTTATCAAATAGATCAGTTTCAATAATCGCAATCTAAATATATAATATTTAACTACTATAATCTGCGACGTATTTTTATGTTTGTCTATAGTGAACATGGTTTTCACACCATTTTCTCAGTATTGCTTTTCATTCATCACTTCACTTTAACTTGTGGAAATATTGAAACTTTTTCAATTTGTCTATACCTATTTTGACCAGCTACCTGTGCGTCTGACCACCTACTGATGCCAGAAATATGGAAATCAAATTTGGGTTAAGTGATATGATATTGCTAGTTTTGTAACACAAAACCTGGCTCTTTGCCATTATCAACATCGGATGACAGCGCTCGTGAAGCAGTTAATTTGGAGTCCAATTTGCAGAACAAACAATCACTCGCCAGCTGTGACAGTTCTTTGGTTGAGATCTCCTGAACTGATCCGTGGGGTCTGTAAATCAGGTTGAAAACAATAACGCACCTTCAAATGAAACCCAATGTAACATATTTTTGTGGATAAAGAGACAACAGCGGCAGCTGCCGCGATTCTGATGAGGTAATATAGCAGCGGATTCCCATGGAAAAAGACATCATACAGGCAATTAACATTTTGTTCTTTTAACTTTGGTGTTTCACGTGCGTTGATTAGACAATCACACATATAAATGCAACACACATATCGTTAGCGAATGAAGAAACGACGCTTTTCCCAATTTGGTCCCCCGTCTGATCCCCGTTGAAACAGCTGCTGCTAATTTTGCACTGTGTTTAATAGGCGCCAACGAGCATCTGTTGGGCAATGACCATGTTTTTCCCAAAGTCATTCGAAGCGGCACAAGGAGCTTATCTCACTTTCCTGATAAACTTCACAAAACCAAATACCGAATGCCAGGTGTATTCACATGGCATGAGTTGGTAGAAAACGAGAATTAATTTGAACGATGGTTGTTTCGGCGAAATATGACCACTTACACGTTTGAGAAAAGTCGCGGTGTAGGAAGATGAACATCGTCAATGAGCATTGCAATCAGTCTGTTGATCATATTTTGCCACCCGTTTCATAAGATTTAGCAGTTTGCTTTCGGCACAAGCACAAGCAGTTTCGGTGACATTTGGGATTACTCTCAAATACCATTTTTTCATACATACAGATTAGTAATTCGCTCAGTATATCTTAGTGATTGATCGAATTGCCTTTAATTGAATGTCGATTGTCGGTGTACGGAAATAAATCCGTTTTTATTCGCATTAGTATAAAACGGTTTCCCGATGTGTACAGTCGCTCAAATGTAAATTATTTAAAAAAAAGACCTGATTCTTTATGCAGATTTGCCTCAAAAGTAGCGGTGTATTTCTGAGTCTTTGTGGAGTACCATCCGATGCTAATTTTTGGGTGAGTAATCTGTAAGATCTGGTGAAGTACCTCTCAAATGTCATTGATTATGTGAAATAGACAACCCGTGTTAACATCTCGGGTATATTACTTACTTGCAACTAATTCTTTCATTAAAATTCGCCATTGCGCGCAAGTAAGATTTAAGGTGTGATTATTTGTTCATTTTCCTTTCCATCATACTTATTTGCTCTTCCGCAGCCGCCAACAAATTCACTGACGATTTAGTCATTGGATGTGATGAAACTGAAATAACAGCATTTCAGATACACTTGTAACTGTTTTAGATGAAATTACTACATGTCTAAAGAGAGTTGCTTGTTTTTAAATCCTGAAACATGTGTGAACATTGTGTTCATTAATCTGCATGGCGACGGGCCTGAAAATTTGTATAGGAATCCCAGCGATCTTGAATTTAATTCACATATCTTGGAAGAGAGAAACTTGTAAGATAACTGGCCATCAACATTTCATAAAACCTAACCTGGAATCATCATCTCAATCCTATACTCTGTGAAGTTGTTGATCTCTTGGAAGTAGGCCTAAATTGATCTCACATCTCAGGCTCTATTTTATTTTGCATCATCTCTTGTACTGCTTTGCTGCCATTTTTGCCGTATTCCCTTCGAGAGACTAATATGTTGTATCAAAATCATTTCTTCCGTACCCTCTAACTGCTACGAGAGCATACTAATAGTTATTTTGAAACAACACATTTTGCTCGTAATCGACTGTGGTAAAATTTTCGCCAATAACTCTCACCCACTTCGCAAAGAGCTGGCTAATTCGCAACCGTTTTCTTCTACTCTATCGAAACATATCATACTGCCATCTCCGTATTCATCTATCGATTTTTGCCTCAAGATTTCTCTATCAGAAGCGTGTGATTGTTGAAAAACTGATAAAATAGTTATCTCGTTTGTGACTGTGTACCCTATTAAAATTGAAGTAAAGCTTAAATTTCGATTCTTTTCAAAGAATGCTTTTACTTGCTTCTTCTATTAACTTAGTGTAATCCCAGTATTTCACGGGATGACGAGATAGAAATACAAAGATCCCTTTGGATTATTCTCAATAAAATTGCGGTACGGAATACCAATCGTAAATAAGTCTATTACGAAAGGTTTGGTGACTTGTAAGTCATTCGATTTGTTGCCACAGCGAAGCGTCTATGTGGCTGGTCATCATTCTGGTGTGCGAAGAAATCTATGACTTCAAGACGCTTTTTCAGTTTCTCCAGTTATTTTTCCACTGTTTTATACCACCGCCATCTTTTATTTGCATACTTCGCAAACTGTAGTTACTCTTATGAAGCTATTATTCATGTGACAAAATTTCTTTAAGAGAATAGTAATTTTCGCAATGTTGTTCAACAGTCCGTTTAGTATATGATGAAACTTTCACAAATCCGTGAGAAGTACTCAAATAAATACCACTTTATCCGTAGTGGCTATCGTCAGATTTTCATAGACCTGACTTTTCTACCAGGTTAGCATTATCAAACCTTGTAGTGCAGTGTGACCGTAGCTCTTTCTCGTTTGATAGCACTAAGCAGATATTCAGGCACCGAATCCCATTTAATTACCAGCATGGAATAAAAATCTAATCGATTACTATCCTCAAACCTGAAAATTGATTGTTTGAGTGAATGACGAAAAATCATTGATCGGAGGTGATTTCAACCAAACCAAACATTAATTTTGTTCATGATCATGGGTTTTACCCCGTGGGCGTGTTATTAATCCAATTGGTCGTGATCTTCCACTGTTTCCAGAGCATGCGGATCCTGATCCACTGTCGCAACCTGATGAGTGCAAACAACATGAAACCGGTCGTGGCCTGTTTAATGAAAATGCATGCAAATGAGTATCTCTAAAATTTACTACCAGTTTTCGTAATTTTAGTTATCAACAGAATCATTAACTACAATACGAATTACAATATTGGTGGGTTGATACATCACTATATATTTTAAAGTTATTTTAAACAGGATAAGAAAGACCAACCTTACGAAGAACCGTGTACCTGATAAGTCCGATATACATAAATATCCAATGATGATTTTCCATAATTCCAAAGCATTATTTGAGTGGATGTGAGCAAAAAACTGGGAATTTCCGGTAATTTATTCGTTTAACTGACACTATGTTGTATGCCCAAAATTATAATCCAATATCTCTAACAGATGCTAACTTTCAGAACCGTGTATGGTGATTAATGAAATCCAGATTGAAATTCTAATTATACCCTATCCGCCATAATAGTAGATATCTGAGCTTAGAGTTACAGCTTATTTGATTTTTACGTAATTTGGCGGGACATATTTGGTATCTGATGACCTAGAAGTTATTATTATCTAATGTGGGTGCTGCTTACCATCTAAATCATTTTATTTCTCATGAAATTTGAATCCATAGCTTTCCAAAGTATAGCGAGTTGAAAGAAATTGTTCAATAAATATCGTTATTTCTAAGGACACGTTTTACTCAGAAGTCTAAGTGCGGCTAGAAAATATAAATCCATCGTCTATTACCTAAAAATCTGGCGAGAATTGAGTCGTTAATTATTGATGTTTATACCAATCTTTCTGTTGAGCTAATCCTTACCGCTATGCTTTCGATGCTATTGTCTGATTAAATATTTCGTACCACTTAGCGAAATTTCTTCTATCGGTGATGAGGCAGTAGTAAATTATGTGAGTTACTCCATGCGATACGATGAACAGCTTTCGTTAAATGTTCGCTTTACAAATGCGTTAAAGCAGCATCATGGACAACTTTGCTGTATCCAACATGCGTTCTCGAATAGTAGCAACGTGTCTTTTATCAATCTTATTGCAAAATGGGTAATAGGAATTCTAAATAAAGTTTGATATTGTAAAAATAAATTAGAATATTAATTTATCGAACGCAGTTTTCCGATGTTCCGTAAACCACCATAGAACCCTTGCAACAAGTTTTTTACCCATCGGCATCAATACTCTCAACACTCTCAACCAAAATACCAAGACTGAATTCTGTTGTGTGACATTCCGTTTCTTATTAACAAATCTTCATACCTCACCGCAGGCACCCCTACAAGAAACTCACTTCCGTCTATGTTTTACAACCAACATACAAGAACATGTGCACGAGCAAAACATTCACGGGTATTAGCCGCGGGGGATGAAAGTGTGTGTGAATCACGAGAAGGAAGTTTCACTCCCGCAGAGATGATGACTTGCACAAGCACACACTGGCATGCCTTGCGCGGTGAGAGAGTTTCAACGTGGCAGTTGGTTCGGTACTTCGTGTCACACTTGCAGCCAATCAGAGTCAAGTAGAGGAACTTGTGGTCTGACGGAGTGTGAGACTAGATTATCCACACGTTCAAGAGAACGAGCATTACAAGTTTTGCCGCTTATTGGAAGTAAGTTATTTTGACGAATACCGTAATTTTCAACTAGACAAACTCCATTGCCTTCGCCGAAGATAAAGTGTATGTTTATTTGAGTAATATATTAACAATAGCAAAGTTATAATGTGATTACTTGATTATATCAGCCAAACTTTTTATGCCTGATACATGTTATTAATCAACTGTCTAATCCTTAGGAATTAACCATGTTTCAATTCCCCCTGCAGTGTTACACCGCACGCTTTTGCTTGTTTCAACGTCTAAACTGCTATGAATGACTATAAAATCGGTTACAGATTCGCATCGATGTGTAATAACGGATGAACCAACAGCTTTCGTCATGTGTTTTGTTTGCTCAGTAGCTGATTGTACTAGCCAACGCGAAACAGCTTCAGTTTCTTTCAATTTTTGATGTCGAGCCAGTTCCTTTTATGTGGCAATTTCCGCCATAGAATTTCATGTTTCGTTAGAGAAAGGAGTAAACATAGCTCAGGATGTGGATGTTGTTCGGATGGGGTTCGCCGAGCTTTTCTTAGTTGTTGTGAGACTTTTCGAAAGAAGTTTTGTGGATGATTTCATTTAGTATGTTAACGAAACATCCAACAACAACTACACAAATTCAACGAAAACCACCCGAACAACATTCTTGTTTCGTCTCTGATCTCATCCTTCAGAAAAGCATTCTAAGTATTAATTTCATTTTGTGCCACGCTTCAATAAATGTTTACATAGTTGACTGATATGGAAACGGTTATTTGCCTTTAAACAACAATCTCAAATTGAGTGTTTTCCATGATTCCAAAATTGGGGGCCTGTTTGTTCGAAATGGAACCGTAGAGGAAACTGATTACGAGACACAAATATCCATTGAGCTTCTTTTAATCATAGACCACGCAATAGGTTTACTGTAGTATGTAATCATGAAGAAATTGAGTTGTTTAAACTAAATTTACACATACATTGAAGGTGCAGTAGAATTTGATAGCTTCTACGTTGTTTGAAATTAAACCAGCATTGGTGATGTTAAGTAATGGGACTATTCAAGTAGAGTCTCGGAATTGTGTACTAATGATATCTGCCATTTGATTATTTGATACAGACATCTTTGTATATACTTCATCCAAAATGTAATTAACTTAATCTCTAGACATTCCTCTCGAAAAATTAAAATATGTTGATCAGATAAAGCATTCGGACCAAATAAATAAACCCTGTATACATAGTTTTGCTTGAGTTGCAGAACATGTAACGCGTAAGCAGCAATTTTCTAAATAAAATTTAAAATTCCAGCAATTATTCTAAATTTTTCCCACTGTATAGATGGTATGGTAAAATTAAACGTTCTCCTGATGTGTTCATCATGCGCTACGCCATCTTTAATTTCATACATATGTCAACTGTCCACGGGAAATTGTCTGGAAATTTTAACCAGGCGTCTTGGGCTACCCTGATTTCAAGTATAAGGGTTGAAACTAGAACATTCAGATGTTTCATAATACTCCCGTTCAGTGCTTGTAATTTGATAGGGGAATTTTTACCGCGCGACAATCCTGATTTGACATTTTATCCATATCAAACTTCTCAATATCGGGTGGAATGGTTCTGAGTGGGCGGGTGGGAAATGGAGTCCACTTCGTCAAAACTGTCAAATACACGTGCTGCTCCGCCATGAGGTAGTTGATTGATCATGCCGTTGACGAGGTCAATGTGGAAGGGAAAAGCCGGTTATTACCGCGGAATAAGTGTGATGCGTGGCGTGTTCAAGGTATACAAGCAACCAATATCGGAATATCCAGCCGATCTGACTGACCCTGTTTGCAAATCTGTCATTGATCATCAAGACAGCTTGTCTACGTATTTAAAGGTTTAGTATATATTCCTATTATTAAAGGAAATTTTGAAACGTTAGATCGATGTGTGCAACAAAACACGTTTTATGGTGAACACACATGTCTTAAATGAATAGAACTACCGGCTGTTCACACTTAGCCAAAGGAGACAACAATATTCGTATCGGTTGCACAGGGCTCGTACAACGAACCACGATGTTCAAACACAGAATCACATAGTGATTCGTGGTCAAGCACTGGAGGCGATTATGGATGACCAAAGTGATGTGTTGCTCACATCCTCCAAAATGTCATCAATATTCGTATCATTTATAAGTTTTCTCATTTAGTAGCAGATTCGGAACCATAAAAACAATGCATTGGTGGTAAGCGATATATTTTAGCTTAGTAAAACGGTTTCCATGTTTAGGGGCGTGAAAAATGGTTATGTGTACCGATTCCAGATAATTGATCTCAAAGCGCTTGCTTCTGTAAAATAGTGAAGAAGTACCGCCGACAGAGATATAAGCCATGCTGACATTGCAGATTTTAGTGACTCTCAACATCTCGTTGAATACAAGGGATGTTCTAATGCAACCAATATTTTGAATAGCATTTATATGTTTTTATTCAATACCGTTATTTCCATTAGGCCGTTTCGTGCTTCGACTCTATTTTTGTTCACAACAATCTGATAATCTAACCTGATAGTTCAAAGCATTGATAGATTTATTGAGATACGTCATGAAAAGTTTGGAGTAATTAACACTTACAAATCATTCAGAAAGCGTGAACTCTTATTTTATTTCGGATGCGCTCAGGTTAAGGGCATCGTGTGTATATTGTATTCTGGTCAATCAACGCGTTGAATGAACACCAAGGCTGGTGCTTAAATTTAGGTTAACACTTCAAGTTATATTTACGTTAGATTGAGATGACTCCAAGGTTCGCAACAAAATATTCAGGAATCGAGAATTAATCGTATAAGCTGTGCAACACCACAGGATATTCGTATAGGGACAACAAAAATCTGTACAAAGAATTGGGGCACTAAGAATTTCGACAGTTTCTATAGTTAGAAGAAATGCCATGTATTGTCTCGGTATAATGTAAAAATATTTGTTAGGAAAATATCGTATGAGGTTGATAAATTAAGTTATATAAACGGGTTTCAGGATCGAATTACTAAGTATAAATATATCCAGTTTGCTCCTGAAAATAATTTCACTTGATGATTGGACAAGGTCTGACGGTAAGGATTTCCATAAGAAACAAACACGCGCCGAATAGAAAAACTGACGACAGTTTCGTTAAAATTTGGAATATTCAACGGCAAAGTTTCAATGCCTCTGAGGATATCTTTGATCTTATTAATTTATAGAAGGAGTAAAACTAATCGAACCAGTTTGTGAACCAGTGTATTCAAATTAAGATGCACCGGTAAGGAAGGTCGCGAGAATAACGTACCATTTTAGATTCTGTGTGATAATTTCTAGCGAGCATCTTGTACTTTTGAAGCCATAGATTGAAAGCGTGCCAAATATATTGTAAAAGATAAATGCTATACGAATTTGAACTGTCAGAATTTTACGAAATTCAGATCCGCTGATAATAATTGCAAAGTATTGCCAGCTGATTTGAGATTATCTCATCACAAAATTTTCGTCATGTGTCCTGTTTGAAATGTTTTCTGATTCACCTTTCGTCCTACTTCAGTCAACTCACATTGGCACCATGAACATCGAGAACAATTGCAGTCGGGCCAAACTCGCAGCGACTGAAGCGATTGATTCACCGTGGCTGAAATTCGATACGCACCGATCCAACGAGAGTAAGATGTGCACACGCATCGAAGCGAAATCGTCCACAATCACAGCATCCATGAGCGCCAGTAGCAAACGCGAAACTTTAGCGCAACTTGTCCCCCACGCGTCCACAATGGTTTGTGAAAACACCAAAACAAATTTTTCGATCGATTACAGGACACAAATTGAGCGTAATCTGACTGCCGGATTCACTTTCCGATCGGATGAGAAGGATGTGAACGTATCGCGGGTCGATAAAGCACCTATTGATTTTCACGTGGAAGAAGAATCTGAGAACGACAGCAGGAGAGATTCACCGTTTTCAGTCGAGCAGTATAAACAAGGTTCAGCTGGTACGTAGTTATAGTTAAAAAATAAATCGATTATTACCTCAAAGTTTGAACGCAAATTTCAATTATATCAACGTTTGTATGGTGAAGTAAACAGCTTGGATAAAAACGTTAATGGGTTTACCATCGATATGAATTTCACCCCAACACTATTCATCGAAATCAACAGATAATTTATGTTACTATTTGCAAGAAATTCTATGTTAATCAAGATCCATAGAACACCACAATTTACAGTTCTGATATGTATCTGTCATCGTAATGATAGAGTATTTATGTAAGATTCAAACTTTCTTTGAAACGTCTCTGTAATTTTTTATTGTTAATTTGCTGGCACCAATTGGTGTAACACAAAGTGCTGTTATGATTCTACCAATTAGACCGTGCTAGACTGCGCTGTT
>JACCGJ010021451.1:0-36615 GCA_013407085.1 Atriophallophorus winterbourni | reverse complement strand
CACCAGTGCTCATTTGACGGTGTCACTGGTAACCTTCGTTAGATCTAGTGAATATGAGCATTATTACACTGAGCGGGAAGATAGGAAGGCACATTATCAGCCAGGAAACGGGTATGCCGGTGGAACTACAGTCATTGAGAAACTGAGACCGAAAATGCTAGACAGTACAAAATTCAGCGACAACGCTCC
The DNA here is from genome assembly GCA_013407085.1 of Atriophallophorus winterbourni. Classification (NCBI taxonomy): domain Eukaryota; kingdom Metazoa; phylum Platyhelminthes; class Trematoda; order Plagiorchiida; family Microphallidae; genus Atriophallophorus; species Atriophallophorus winterbourni. The sequence goes on along the minus strand of JACCGJ010021451.1, from coordinate 36,426 downwards.
ATTGACTGAACGTTTCCTAAAAATGCAACATATCGAACGGATTTTTATCCAGGTAAAAAGATTGTCCATGGAAAATGATAGCTGTATCAAAAAGTTGTCTAATTATTATAGAACTGTAGCGTTCTAACGGAAACAGGGCGTGAAAATTTTCTTTCGGCTTGGAACAAATAAATGACCGATCCTTCGGCGAAAATGATAACTTGACATAGAGGCGATAATCACATTAACGCCTTCTATCTCATAAGGACATTAAACAATTGATCGCGGAGAAAGGCACAGAGCGACTATTTGGCCGATAAAGTGCCCCCCCGTGAAGATGCACATCATTCATGCAGTACAGAAATGGCCTTCAGAGCGAGGTGAGTGTCAACCACTTGTCGAACGAAATGGTGACAGATGAAAAAGATTAATGGTCGTGCACCACCATACATAAATCATTAAAAAGCGGAATCTTTGATAAGGGGCATGTGATCACAACACTGTACAAAACAGACTGAAAATAGGAATGTGTGACACTCCAGTTTGATGTACAAAGCCTCATCACGGCAAAAACGCTTATAATTCCTCCAAACTCAGTAAAAAAATGTTGCTGTGGATGTTAATAAGGTCGCTATTGGACACCAGACCACGAATTTGAGAATTCCGATTTCAATCTTATTCCTCGTTTCTGTAAACGGGGGTTTAAATTGTCGTCGCTTTTGACTGAAATGCACAACAAAACATCAGCCATTACATTCTTACGACGGAAGAATTTATTTAGGCTGAACATATTCGATCGAAGGGGAAACCTTCAAGAAAGCGATGTGAGAAGCTTTCACGCTAGGTTGGATCAAATGGTTGAACTTTTTCGGACGACGTAATGAGCACAAAAGAGGCAAGTGCCATCTATAGAAAGCTACTGTATGAATATTTGTGAAGGTGGAAATTCCGTGAACAGAATCAGTTCGATCGTGCTCCATTTTATTTGTTACACGAAAAGAATGTAATCTACAACACCAGTGGAATGAAATTTCGCATTTAGGTAAAGTTGACTATCTTCTAGGAAAAGAGCGATAGATAGATAGATAGATAAATAGAGGGATAGATAGATAGATAGACGAACGGATGAATGGCAGGAAGGAATGGCAAGGGAGGTATAGAAGACAGCTTGACTGATCGATGAATAAAAAAGAAAATATGGGAAGATGGGCAGACTGAACATTCCACAAAAGAGGCGCGTTTTAGTAAGAATTCCATGTAACGGCAACATAAATGAAAGTCATTGGAAAATTTGAGTGTGGGATGGGACCGACGCTTAGATGCTTTTAATGTTTTTGGTGACTCGCAATCATCCCATTCGCGCTATCCAGTGCCACAGTTGAAAGTTTGAATCAATAACAACTGTGACCAAGTCCGCTATGTGTATCGGGTGCATGTGAGACGGCAGCAATGTCAGGTCGGCTCTGAGGTCACAATAGGCGGAAATAGAATGGAATGGAAATCGACAAATATCCAACAAACTCAAAATAGGCACGCCCAATTAAAGGACAGAAAAACCTCTAGGTGAAAATGACAGATTACGCGAATGCGCCAAGGTATGTATAAATAGGAGAAGTGATGGGTTAGAAAAGTTCGCCACAGAAAAATATTTCGAATCATTTTAACCCTTTGTCTACGGTAATTGGATATACGTATTTTATGATATTTTTGTGTTATTCTGCTTAATTATGGCATAAATAAAACACCTGATTATTTTTTATGGATCATATGCCAGACGACGCATGACAAGTGCAATCCCATGGTGACTGAAGGTACTGACGGGAGTAACTGAGCAATCGACTGCTTGTTTGAGGTGGTAACTCGAGTAACCGTCAGTAGACAAAGGGTTAAATATTAAAACAAACATCCTGTCCCAAGAAACACAACCTTGTCTGCGTAAGGTAAATTCAAGGTTTAACTCTTGATTACATGCAAAATCAAAAGACTGACAGAAGTGTACTGGAAGGAAAGGGAACAAGGTGAAGGTACAAGGTGATTAACAGGTTGAGCAACCGATGAAATTAACACAGATGTCACGTGGTGGAGAAAATACGAATGGACTATTCGGAGTGTTTTGACCCATCGTTGAAAAAGAGCTGTCGCTAGATATCAGCATTGCTGATTTGCAATTAAGATCGAATGGAAATAACGAAGATAGAAGATAAAAGAGGGCAACAAAGTAACCAATGAACTGGATGGGCACCGTAGAAGCATGACGAGCTACAACACGAAAACAGAAATATCATGTTCTCATCCTTCGAACTGCTAGATTCTTTAAGTCATCAATTTGTCCGTGTACCACGACAATAGGCCTTCTATTGAAAATTGATCAAATTATGATATCATATTTCGTAAAAGTAAACAGGACGTTCAACAGAAGGAAATACGAATACAAGTCAGATAACGCTGTCCAAATCATCAACTATGTATCCATATCGTGTGAGAGCTATGGGTTAAATTGATTATAAATAAGTTTCGAAATATCAACCGAAGATTTACGTCAAAGCATGTTACCGTGCTCCACAATAGTGTAGATTACAAGGTTGGAAAGCGGTTGCCTAGATAAATCGGTATATTAAATAGGAAAGAGAAGATAATCCACTAGAAATAATGTTGAGTGATCTTGGAATGTCTAAAGGTAGTGAGTGCATTATTAAAACGAACGTCAATGATTTGTGAACTTGAAAAATGTCTGCTTCTCGTGGTCATAAGAAATAACACATTGACCTTATTGTTAGAAAAACAGCTGTGTGCTCATATCGACCGGTTTATGCAGTTGGAATGAAACAGATTGAAAACGATTTGGCTGCAAACCGTTTACATTCTTTTGTTTGATGATTAGCAGTGGAACGTAGGAAGTGCTTGTAATCGTACGGCACGGATTTCTGGCATCGACTTACATTGATGAGCAGGATGAGAGCGTGCTGATTCGTAATTAGCCGTTCCTTCTCTGCTAAAGTAATGATTGAGGTGGTCCAAACGAGTGGTGCGAACGGTTGAACGTGCAGTTGCATGGCATCCAAAAGTTTGACCTCTTCATCCGTGAATATTCCTGTCAATTGAAAAAGATACATGCAATAGAAATCTCTGGGCGAGCAATTGTGATTAAGTGACATCTAAGAATCACGGATGTGAAATTGATAGGTGGTTTAGTACAACCGTTTTCCACGTTGTGGTTCAACAGATCAGTGGCATCTGGCTATTAGCGACACGTTTTAAAATAATGTTCAACAGTGGTCATGTTGTGGACATCTGGGAGTTTTAATAAATTGTATGTTAAAAAATGAAGTGACAATCAAAGCTTGTTGTGATGCGTGACAGTGAAAGCTACAAGGAAGTTTTCATGCTAATGGCGCTCAACTTGTTCACAACACTTGATTTAGTGTGTGTTTGATTCCAGATGTAAGAACCTCTTCTCAGGGTCTGTGCCTAATTTTCTAAAGGTTCAGTAGCATTTTATGTCCAACCCTTCCCCATCTTTTTTAAGACTTTAACGTATCATCGTTGTACGAAAGTTAGGCACTCGGTACCTGACAGTATCTTAGCCCACGCACAGTCTGTGACTGTGCGGCACTTTGCCTGGACGAGGCTTGTGCTTTCATACTCATACATACATACCGATGTACTGCTGTTGATGATGACAGCCGATGCATTCATAAGATATATATATATATATTGTTGATAAGCTGATTCCACCGCATGTAAGACGTTGCATCAGCATAAACGTTTTCGATTGTCAGATTGATACATAGAACGAGATCAGTTACGCATTGTAAACACCGAACTTTCAAACCACAATTCAAGTGGTATAAGAAGCAAAGCTTTGAAAAATACCAATTTTTAGTCAGCTAAAGACCAACGGTTGTAATCCTGTTAGTGATCACGCCGTACAACTTAATGGTTGGAGTCCCTTCGATCAGATGTGGCAGTGGCCCATTAAAATCCGAAACGTTTTAGCGGCACGGTTACGTAATCCCAGGTTCTTTAGAATTGATGCAAAGAAGGAAGTTTGCTGTGGCATATGTATGTCACTTCAATAATCTGCAATAGTTCACTAGATTTGTCAACTATGCTTGTCATTCCGTAGAAAAATTATTGACCCATGATGGTATCGAAAGAGCTACGAAAATTAGGGTTGCCACAACAGCAGTCGGCATCCTCTCTCTATTCCTTAATGAAACTTCATTGTCGTTTTCACTGTCAGAAAGTAAGAAGCAATTGGTAGCGTTTGTGTGAGCGAAATCGGAATGGGCAAGTACAGCTCTTAAAAACTCTACTTCCCATTATTTCCCCAGAGAATAATTTCATTATGCCAATATGCCAATCAAACATCAATATCAGATAACGATTTGTGTCATAAGAGCAAAAATAATTGTAGTCAAATAGTACAGACCCAGCTAACTCGCCTCACTCAAACAGGAATATCGGAGAATAAGCCTAATATTTTACTCACAACAAAAATACAACTTAACGATTAAGGGAATTACTCGACATTATGATCACAGTGACTAATCTTTAACAGCTCATGTGACATAATGTTGACCGTGCACCCTGAAAACGCGCGTAAACGGACACGAGTGTGATGCGATACGATATTTTATCCTGTGAATAAAATTTCCAAAATAGACCAAAGGAAGGAATGCTATTGTCTTTGCCCCGAAGAGAGACGGTTCAGATGCGGCCGCATTAAAGTATAGGCTTCTGTCACAGTGCATTAACATTCCTGTTTTCGTTTGCATTCAGACTCATTTTTATAATTGTACATTGATGGCGAAAATCATGATTTTTATATGGGTGGCCTAATCAAACTCGTGACAAACGTTATCACCGAAGCTGACTGGAAACAGCTCTTCGTAATAACAGCATTAAAAGCGACAAATGTATCTCTCATGACAATAAATATACTTTCTGGGATAAACTCCGTGTGTTCATGCCGTCCGGGGGAGTTCAGATATTGTTATTTAAAGTTCGAATAGGAATAACCGACATGAATGATCGGATGCATTCAAGGCACAACTTGGTGGTATTTATGCTCAACTAACTGGAAATTATCAACTTTTGATGGCTTTCTTGCCATGGCCAATTCAGCATTTCATTCAAGCAAATGAAGTGAATGGCTTGCTATTCTCCCAATGAGGATCAAACGTGAACTTAATTGGGCAGATTCGTATGAGCACTAGATGACGATGTGTTAAGAAACGTTGCGTTTCCTTTGTATAGAAGTTGCGTTCTTCGATTTTTGCAGAGATGTACAGTCCTGCAGTAATTGTGCGGTGCAGCTAACACAGTGCTTAAGTTATTTGCCACCGTTAGTGAGTATCAGGCCGAAACTCGCAGGAGTCTCACTGCCATTCATATTTATATTTCTCATATCTGTCTAGGCCCGAGCAACCTGACAGTATCGCAGTCCACGTGCAGTCTATGACTGCGCTGCATGTTGCATGGAGAAGCCTCGTGATTTTATATATAAATACAAACCACAGAAGAATATGTCTTGCAAATTTACAATTAACCTTTTGCCTCCTAAATATTTCACCACATAGCGAACGTACTAATCACGTAGCCACACATTTACTTCAAGGGGGATACCAGAATAACGCTTAACCTACACAGAGACTACGGTTGCGATATTTCTTTAGTTTAAATGCTCTTTTGAATCGAATGATATAAAACCGATTTTTAATAATCAATCGCAACGAGGTTCGAAAACTACTGAGATTGCATGCGAAGGTGTGAGCAACAACGAAGGTAGCAGTGAATATGATCTGAACACCATGTGCGCATTTTACTAGGCTAAGGGGCAAACGACAACGGTGTAAAACGCTTTTGTTTGTTTTTGTTATGTGATTGGTAGTATACATCCGAAAGTCATAAGACGGTAAGAAGCTTTCCGGTTTAGACTGAGCAAATTCTAATGTAGATTCACCTTTAACAGAAGTTCGGTGTTGACCGTCATGCAAATGAATGTTACGCTAATTAAATTCAAACTTTTATTGCGATACAAGAAATGTCGACAGTGAAAAATCTGAAAACGTAGATTACAACGTAGCTTTGAGTAAGCGGGGACGCATAAAACGACGAGATTTCGAGAACCCTTGCTAAAGCATCCGTACTATTTCGTAACACGTGCCAGCTGCGTCAGTGTAACAAGTGCTTTTGTGGGATGGATGAAGCAAATAATTTACCAAAAGAAATGAAATGTCAGGTAACTCGAATATCAGCAGCAACATTATCTGATGGGACGGTCATGTCAAATAACAATACTCGTTGTGTGAACAACTTTGTAAGTTATTGTGGGGTGAAATAAGAAAAGCTAAATCAAATGATATTGGAAGTTGTAAAAATTGTTGATGTAATCATGCTACCTGTTAAAGTAGGTTGTTTAAAACCAAGTTTGAATCTAGATGTGGACATTTTCACAATGTATCTGCGTTTGATTTTCAATAGCTTCAATGGATTTCTAAATATAATATTCCAATTACTTATGTATAAGCTTGCCAAGGTATCACGAAAGATAAACCTCGGTGCTTGCGGTCTTTGATGATTATGAGGGCATGAACAATGACGCGTAAGTTGTATACCCAACTTACCAGCAGAGACAAAATGTTCGAAGGAAGGAAAGCGCTTTCTTGCAACAACGTTTATTCTGGCACACGTGATGATCAAACTTCCGAGGATGTAGCGCACACATGCTCTTCTCAAAATTCGTGCACGATCTCCAGTTCCAGGCAGATGAGCCACCAGAGCCATGGAAAATTTAAGCACCCACGGAATGACGTTAAATTGATACCAAAATCGAGAAAATATAAGTTGTATATAGAAACCGAGTATGAAAGCTACTGGAATCATAGATTGGAAGTTATAAGTGAAGAGAACGAGTCTTTCGAAGCCCCTCTGCAGATGTTCCGGGAGGGCGAAACGATAAATGCAACTGATAGCGGCGTACAGAATGAGAAATGCGATGAGATCAACGTAGATAAGTTTGAATATGCATCCTCTCCATCTAGAATTTTCGTAGTAACAAAGTCGCAAATTACCTCAATAAAAGCTTAAAGAATACACCTGGTCCTCCCGTTAAGACGAGTTGATTATACTGAACAGTCATGGCGAACAGTTATCCTCTCCGGATCCAATGATAGTTTGACAGTTTAAACAATACTGGTAAAGTATTGTATGCTGAATCAGGATAAAACGACAAATTTAGTATTGAATCGGCAGTGTAATTCCTAATAACGTGGAACAAAGTTCAGTAAGACGATTAAAACCAATTTTATGAGTTATAAAAGAAATAATCACAAAACTATATGAAAAAAGGGCTAGAGGTCTACATGAATCAATAGATGGATTGATGGGTGCATGAATGAACAGGTAGGCAAATGGAGGAATGAACGGACGGATGAACTGTACATAGACACATAAATAAATAATGATAACGAATATATTTAAATAGATGGATATAAAGCGTGATGAGATATGGACAGAACGAGGCCGATAAAATGATAGACGAAAAGACATAAATCGAGAAAAAAACAGGTTTTCATGTGATTAACAAAAGTTATTTTAATTAATTTCATGATTCATCTTGTTTTGCAATAACAGCAAATAGAAATGATGCCATCCTTTGATTGGTGTATGTTCATGTTACTTGTGGCAAATGTCTCGAATCATAATTCATGTTTTTCCTTTGCACCCAATGCATACAAGTATATTCGTCGAGCGTTACCTAACGCTGTATTCATGATCAAATGTAGGTTTGAAATCACGAACCTGGAGAAGTGCAAAGAACCTGAAGAGTTATAGACTGCACTTGGGCTGAGACATTGTCAAGTTGCAAATACCTCTACGAATAGGAGAAAGAAAAGTTGTGATTCTGTTATATTCTACCCGAGTTGAACCAAAATGTTTAACACTGAAAATACCTATATGCTATTAGTCACAATTGACTAACTAACCCAACACTACGCGTAGCAAGAACAAAGGCAGGCCGTTTAGACAATGAGCTTTACCGTCTCTGACCAAAAAGCCATTAGGCTGCGGCTCGTGTGTATTTATACATTGATTCATTATGGCCGACAAAATGGACCAATCAGAATCAAGAATCATAAATTATAAGTTATAATGAGTTTTTGAGGAAATTAATAATATTTTCTCAACAGATTCCCATGTGTTGTTCAACACCAGCGGCAAACCAATGTAGAACACTACTACATGCGCAGTGCATAAGTACTGGATGATTAAACAACCATAAATCATTCACAATTAATTGTTCTACGCTTCCAGTAATACTAATTGTATAGCCCACTAAAGCAAAGTGCTCGGCATTGTAACCACTCAGGTATGATGGTATGAAAGCACAAGCCTGATCCAGGCCAAGTGCCGTACAGTCAGAGACTGCACGAGGGCTAACATACTGTCAGATTGTCCAGGCCTAGACAGATATGAGGGGGAAATAGAAATGGCAGTGAGACTACAGCGTATTTCAGCATGCAGCTCACTACCTCTGGCCAATCAATTTAGCACGATGTTAGCCGCACAGCACAGAAGTGCTGCACGAGTGCACAGCCGTGCAACCACTCAGGTAGCATGAGGAAAACGTCTCAATCAGCAAGCATCATTTAACAGCTGTCTGCAGATTTTACCATCGCTTCTACAAATTTGGAAATGTGGCATGGAGCAAACAGCGGAAGCATAAAGCATCCCGTTTGTGAAAACTGCTCGAACTGACCAATATCCACTTTCTAAGGTACAACTGCTTAAAATTCACTTGTTATATGGAGGCACTCAAGTCTAAGAAATGACAATTTGGCTTTGGCAGTCCTGGAAGTTATATATTTCTGTCTCAACTCCAGCGATTACTCAACTTCATAGACATGATGCCCAACTTTTAGGATAAAGAAATAAATGTTTGCGAAGCATGGAAATACTCTTACTATCTCTAAATGGGCAGCCCATACTTGCCGAGGAAAAATACAGCTCATAGTTAGATCGATTTACTGCAAAAGGTTTGAAGTGAGTAAAATAAATACTGAAGCTTAGGTCAATTAAATAATATTCTCGGCCTAGATAAAATGAAGTGTACGAGCATCAATGTGCGTGCGATACTTAAATTCAGTAAATGTTTCGCGCAGTAAGATTAGGTGTCCTGAAGGTAAGGTACGCCAAGGTCCCAATTAAAATGTAGTTTTTGTAAGTGGTTTACAGGAAAGATTTGCAGGACCTTGCGTCAATCTATTCATAATCATCATCCGAGACAGCATTAGACCAGTAGTCTGTGCCGAATGCTTAACTGCAATACAACCAAAAAAAGTTAAATTTTAAAACATGGGAAAGCGTGGGATTTGAATAGGTAGGGATTCCTAGAAGATTAAGCACAAACAAACTGTGATGATGTGCATACACCTCGAACGGAACAGGCATTCAGACAAGGTTTGTGAACGAGCAGAGCAACATCAGCATGTATATGATATATGAAAGCACAAGCCTGATCCAGGCAAAGTGCCGCACAGTCAGAGACTGCACGTGGGCTAAGATACTGTCAGGTTGCCCAGGCCTAGACAGATATGAGGAAGAAAAAAGAACACGAAATGGTAGTGAGACTCCAGCCTGTTTCAGTATGCAGCTCACTACCTCTGGCCAATCAATTTAGCACGGTGTTAGCCGCACAGCACAAAGTACTGCACAATTGCACATCCGTGCATGACAGCATGACAGCTTCCTTGCGGCTTTCACTGCCATTTATCTTAAGCAAATACTCCAAGAAGATGCTTAGTGGAAGACCGCCACTGAACACGGTTTCGGGACATATCATGAAGCGCACCTAAATACTGAAATATCTGATCGAGGGGACGACAGCTAGGAAGACGTGATGCGCCGACTTTGGAAAGGTTACTAGTAAGGGTTTTTAGCTGCCTATGCCATGTGACGATTTGGCCACTACCAGATTTTCCGTTCCGGAAGTCGGTGCCACGACATCCGTAAAACGTCACCCAACGTGCGTAACCTATGGAAGTTGATCTGCTTCTCTATATTAGCATTATTACCGAATAGCATATTTCGGAGAGCGTCGTTGCGTATGAGACTAGAACAGCTGGCTCCTAACGTCAATCTAATCACCAATGGCTGCATCAAGTAACTTTTTCTTCCATGAGGACATGGTGTGGGTTTCGAAACAATTGTTAGATCCGAATTGCATGCAACAGCAAGGTTTCCCAATAGTGTCAATCATGATGTTGTTTGAGGGAAGAAGTGCTTAACGTTGACGAAACACAGAACCAGTGTGACAAACGATGTGAATATTTGAAGCTGACGCAAAAGAGCATAACGGATTTTAGAATAAAAGCAAACTAGGAAAATATAGAAAGCGTTGAGATAAATTTCTGATCAGAACAGTATGTGCGACGTGACGAATACAGTAACGATGATACATGACAATTTAAAAGATAACTGATCTGGCAAACATGAGCTACATAAACGGAACTATGAGCCTGAGCTTGTTTTCTCCACCCGATGTTGGTAAACAACCGGATACAGGTTGGAGTGTAAGTGAATATGATGTGAGACTCCACATCGATATATGAGGATTATACAGGTGAACTTTGATGCAATGGTGAGCTTAACGGCTCTTTAGATCCTATTCAAAAAGAAAAATAGGACAATTACCGGATATCTATGTTTAGGATCATTGCGTTTTCAGTCACCGAAAGGCGTGTTAAGAATGGTCTACAATACTTCTACAAAAGAATGCTTGAGGAGACCGGAGAATGTTTAATTTTGGACATACACCTTTTGAAAGTATCCCACAGTTTTTGCACATAGCATCTAGAGCTGGACAACGTATGCGAGGGTGTTTCGAAAATCCTCAGAAGAAGATTTAATAGTCGGTGCAGCGGCTATAAATTCCGGTGTAGCAGTGGTACATGGATCGTTTTTAATAGATGAGTTGGTGTCTAGAAAAGCACAAGAGGGAAAAGTATGATTGAATGATTTTGATTGCTTTTCAGCCAAATCAATAGACCGAGTGTAGTCAAAAGCAGATTGAAAAGATAAAGATGATAAAGATCTCCAAATATCGCTTAAACAACAACGCCCATCAGAGCTAATTGGTGTTAGCTTACACCGTATCCGATGGGAAGACCTGACACGACCACAATAGATATTGCTGGCTCCTGGACTGGTCGGGCAAACAAAGCTACTCAAATGTGCCAGTCCGGAGAACAGTTCATAAACGCTTAATTGCGATCGTCAAACGGTGGACGGTAGCACAGGTCGTTAAGGCGTGGGACTACAATGGTGATGGTCGGGGGTTCGAATCCCACCCCCGAAGCGGTGGATACGCACTGCTGATGAGCTCAAATGAGAGTGAAACTCGAGTCAAGTGCTTCCATTATGGACCGTCGTGATCAACTTTGTGAATAGTTCGATGGGCTTGGCACGGATGAGTAGTCACAAATATAAAGATGACTGTTCGAGTAACCGTTGAAGGATATGATTTGAGCTTAAGCCGGTTATAAAAGCGTCTCGCATAAGATCATCACGATACTCGTCGGCAGAGACAACGTGAATATTGCAGTCTTTGGCCAGAGATTTGATTTTCTTGTCGGCATTTTCTTGTTTGCATGTAGCCAGAAGATGACGTGCGAAAACCTCATTTTTTGGTTTAACAAATAAAGTCTGAAGTGTCGAAACGGCATCCTCGTACGAGGGGCATTCAGATATATAATCGTAAACATGAGGAGCCAGATGTGTAATGAGTGTATCAAGTTTGTTTGGATTCAAGCCTTCGATGGCATTAATGAAACTGTTGAATGTGCGGAACCAATAATTCCAAAATTTTGCCGAATCAGCGTTGCTTGGATCAGCGTCAAAACGATCGGGTTTCAGGAAACGTTTCCATTGAGATTGAATATAGACGAATAAATTGTCGTGAGTAGAGCAAACACAAAGAGAAAAGAGTAGTCGTAGATAAAGCCAGGCTTTATTCGTCTATATCAGAGTACAGCTATAATAGAGCAAAGAATGCGATTAGCGATGAATTATAATAACAGATGAATTAATAAACAGCCGAATTAAATAACAGACAAATTACACGACAGTCGACTTATGACAGATTTAGAAGTATTCATAACTGCAAATCTCGATTAGTTCAAGCAATACGTAGAAACTTTAGAAACATGTTATCTGAAGACAGCGCTCTTTTCTGCGCCATTTCCCATTGATAACGAATCACATGGTTACCTTTTATTTTTTCTTTTTCTCAGTGTACAGATTTCGCATTTGTACAGCAAAAATGCAAAAAATGTTGCCTGATAGACGCTGTCTTTGAACTTCACAGACAAGCCTCTTTGACGTCACCGATTGTCCAAGTTATCAAACATTACTGTAGCTCTTAAAATGGAAGCTGAAACTTCCCTGTATAAACACAAATTACTGGTAATGCAACTGTATGCATGTATGGTGTATGAAAGCACAAGCCTGATCCAGGCAGTGCCGCACAGTCAGACTGCACGTGGGCTAAGATACTGTCAGGTTGCCCAGGCCTAGACAGATATGAGGGGAAATAAAAATAGAAATGGTAGTGAGACTCCAGCGTGTTTTAGCATGCAGCTCACTACTGTTGGCCAATCGATTTAGCACGATGTTAGCCGCACAGCACATAAATGCTGCACGATTGCACATCCGTGCAGGTAATGCAACTACGCTAATAGGTAAAACAGTTTGCAGTCGCAAGTTCATTATTGTAGAGGCTAAGCACAGTTTTTGTGGGATTTATAACTTGTATCAAAACTTCGCACTTCGAAGACGCAAAGCGCGTTTTAAAGGATGGTACGATACTACATAATCGTTTTAAAGAAGCGTGAGCAACCGTGTAGGAATGAGAAAGGAAAACTACGTCACCAGCATAATATAAATCAAATGTTTATTATATCAGCCTATCTGTATACAAAGCGCTTGCATTACATGCCTCTATTCACGGGGTGAAGTCACGCATTGCGCCGTACCGTTCCCAGAGAAAGGATGTACAATCGTACAGTACTTCTGTGCACTGTGGAGTTCAACTTACCATATATATCCTGTTTTTCTCATATTCGTTAGGGCCTGGGCAACCTCCCTGGACGTATCTTAGACAACTAGTCAGCCTATGTTGTGCGGCACTGTGCCTGGGATCAGGCTTGCTGCTTCTCATACAGTACATAAATACTTCTGTGTTTGCGGCGAAACACCGTGCAAAAGTGATCGACCCCCCCCCACCACGGGGTGAGTGCAATGCTGAAACGCCTGGAGTCTCAATACTGTGTAGGGTGTGTGACATTCCTTTATCGTGTACACAAGCTTATTTACCGTATTACCCATCAAACATGTTCTTTGTTATAGCTCATACTCGGTACTCTAGTTGTTGAAGACCTTTTCAATCCAGGCAGTTATATTTCAAAGTCGTTGCGTTGTTGTAATCTCGGACTCTCGTCGTTACAATACCCATTTATATATATTTTCTTTTTTCTGATCGTTAGGCTATGGGCAACCTGACAGTATCTCAGCCCACGTGCAGTTTCTGACTGTGCGGCACTTTGCCTGGATCAGGCTTGTGCTTTCATACCATACCATACAGAGAACTTGTCAGGTTCAGTTCAGTTGCACAGGACAGTAAGTGGCTAACGAGCCAATCGAATTTCTTTCTGTGGCAAGCTACAGAGAATCAACTGCCACTGCCGAAACGTTTTTTATTATCCGTTAGATATCATCGACGGTCGCGGAGCCAAGAGATTATCCGGGTTGTATTTAGGAAGCGCCTCGTTATGATGCTGGAAAAATAAAAAATAAATTTTTCTTCCCAGTAAGGTGAGAGGTTAGCTAAAGAAAAGTTGAGTATTACAAAAACAGAACTCTACCATTGAGTTTATTTACCAGATAACGCTGAAAATGGTGAATTACCTAATACTGCATAGTAATTAGTGGGAGTATTCAGGAAATAGTTTACCCCAGATGAGACGATGCTAGTCAGGCTGATAGGTCTATCGTAACGAAAAGTTGACCTGCAACCACTCTTGTGTATTGGTAATATTATGGCTTCTTGACACTCACTAGGAACCACTCCCAGGTTCAAGCATGAATTGAAGTGCTTGCATAAAGGTTCTGTAAGTACTGGGACAGGATTCTTTAGCATAAGTGAGTGGATACCATCCCATCACTCAGCTTAGTTGAAGCGAACATGGATAAGGGCGTCATACACCTCGGCTTCTTTGAAGGACAACTTTGACAAGGCTAATTTTCAGCCCTCCAGTTTCAAATCTCCCATGCTTTCCCTGGTATTCCCCTTTGATTGAGCGTAGCTATAAAGTCTTTTCAGATTGAATTTAGCACCCATAGCTACGGATAACTCAAAATTCTGTTTGAGCGAACGCTGTATTTTAACACTAGTGTTCCGAGCGGTTTTCTAGCGGACTTAAGAACCAGAAGTGAGAGATAGCTTATATTGCCGCCATAAACGATCCCGATTACGGGTAGACCGAACTCAAACAGTCTACCAGGGCGGCCTTTGCTGCTTTTTCACGGCTTGAGGCGGAACGCGTTTGTCTTGCAACTCTTTTGAGATTTATGTATACCTGAGAAGCTAGGGTGAGGCAAACGCTTGCAAGCTGTGCACCAAATTCCCGAAGCTATCTTATTGCGGCATTTGCCATTGAGGCTGGAATTTTTTGTACTCATATCTGTCAGTGAAGCGTATGAGTAACGACAAATCATCAGAAAAACACAAGCTGATTTTATCACTAGGGTAATTAATCATCAGAAAATATCAGAAATATAATGAATATATTTACTTTTAATAAAATAGTTATTCTGTTTCACAGCAAATTCAAAGAATAGCGAAAATTCGTAATAATAATTTATCGGAGCGTTGAAAATAAAACCAAGTTGAACGCCGCCGCTGAGTGTTTGGTTTATGTACTCTTGATGCTTTTAAACCACCGCTTGCATTTACTCTGAATACTTTTCATTTTAATTCAAGTTCTGTTATCTTGAAAGTTAAAAATTCGTACACAGAAAATTCTCTTCTAAAAATTTATTCGCTCGAAAATTCACTTGCGGAATTTTCTGTGGAATTTGTAGCGGAAAAATACCAATGTAGAATACAAATAACACGATAAAACATAAACAAAATATGACAATGAAAACTCACGGACAGTGAAGAAGTATATTCCACTACACACAAAATAATCCGCTCCGTATAAATCCAAGACGGACAACGAGTGATGAGAAAAGGTCCGGAGACAGCTGAAAAGGAGCTCGACTCCGTTAGAACAGTCAACACAGAACAGTCAGCACAGAACAGTCAGCACAGAACAGTCAACTAGCACAACGAGGCAGAACGAACCACGCGCGGTTGGACGGAAAAGTTTATATTCAAATTTATGCGGTTACAGTTTAGTAAAACAACGATACAAAATGTATGAAAATGTGAAACGCTACAGGGCTCCCCCCTAGAGCGTTGGTCGGATCGACCAACGATCGAAAAATCAGGGAATAAACTCTGCTAACCGGGCAGGGAAAGAGACACAGCGCCCAGAACGCGTGCGAGAAACTGTAGGTTGAGTATTGTCGGTTGATTGGGAGAGGGAAACAGGGTCCTCGGTCATTGGCTGGGTCGGAGGGGTTGACGGGAATACCACATTAGAGTCATTCGAAGAGGGTTGATCGTATGAGGAATCGATATAGGCTGGCTTTAACCTGTCGATGCTGACGGAGTCTCGTGTTCCGTTTTTGTCCAGGACAAAATATTTCGTCTTGCGCACCAAAACTTTGAAGGGACCGTCGTAGGGCGGCTGTAGGGGCTTCCGCACGGCGTCGACACGAACAAAAACGTAAGGGCAGGTTGAGAGGTCGGGATGAACTTGGGCGGGACGGTTGTTGGGGCGCGTTTGGACGGGACGAACAAACTTGAAATGCTCCTTCAATCTCGCGGCGTATGAGGAAACATCGAGCTCACCGGTGTGGCGGGAGTCAAGAATCATCTCGCCAGGCAGTCGTAGTGTGGTACCAAAAACAAGTTCCGAGGGACAACATCCGGCATCCTCCTTGAACGTGTTCCTGATTGCAAACAGAATGATGGGTAGCCGTTCAGACCAATGCACACTGGACGAGGAAGCGGTGATGGAAGCTTTCAATTGACGGTGGAACCGTTCGACTAATCCATTTGCCGCGGGGTGGTATGCCGTCGTACACATATGTGTTGATCCGATCATTCGGCTAACATCCCGAAACAATGCATAGGTGAATTGAGATCCTCTGTCTGTGGTGATAGTAGCCGGAACGCCAAAGATAGATATCCATGAATGAACAAACGTCTGAGCAACAGTCTCTGATGAAATATCACACATAGGGGTGGCAACAGGCCAACGCGTGAATCGATCCACACACGTCAAAATGTAGGTGTAACTCTTGGATGGCGGTAAGGGAACTACAATGTCCAGGTGCACATGTTTGAAACGCGCGTCAGGTTGGGGGAATGTGGCAAGGGCAGCACGGGTGTGCTTATGACACGTAACACAGTGTTTTGCCCATTGGCGGATATCTTTCCGTACGTTGCTGTTGTGAATATGACCTTGCCTTTGTGCACATCTGCTACCCTACTTTTACTCACGTCTCTCTCTTTCCATTTTAGCTCTCATACTGTCATTCTGAAGTGAATAAAACCTGACTTCCGGGTATTGAATACTTCTGCTTTCAATCTATATCTGCTTGACAAAACTATACTTCACGTTGTGCCTACGAAACGTTCGGTTTAGCTCTCCAAAGCTGTGATTCCTTTGTACATAAACGGGATAAAGTTCGAGGCTCTAATCGATACGGGAAGTTCCGAAAGCTATATTTCAACTCCAGTTGTGCTTGGAAACTCTCTCAAAGTAACTAAATCAAAAAACCTCATAACAATGGCCAACACATCACTATCCAGTTATACGGACGGTCATTGTTTTCTCACAGTCTCAATCAATGGTTCTACCTATCACAACATCAAATTCTCGGTACTCCCGAATCTATGTTCAGATGTTCTTTTGGGTCATGACTTTTTGAAGTTGCATCAAAAGTTGGAAATTCCTTTTGGAGGTGCTCTACCACCTCTGTCTATTTGTGGGTTAACCGCTGCTAACGTTGATCCCCCGATACTCTTCAATCATCTCTCGAAAAATTGCAAACCGATAACAACGAAATCCAGACGACATTCCGTCCCGGACGAACAGTTCATACGTTCAGAAATCAAGCGTCTTTCGAATGAAGCGATCATCGAGCCGTCGGTCTCTCCGTGGAGAGCCCAGGTCTTGGTCACGACGAATGAACATCATAAGAAACGTCTGGTAGTCGACTACACCCAGCTGGATGCATATCCTCTTCCACGTATAGACGTAATGATTGAAAAAGTTTCACAGTACAAATACTTCAGTACTTTAGATCTGCTGAGTGCTTATCATAAAATACCCATGCACAATGATGACAAAAAGTTCACCGCTTTCGAGGCTTGTGGCAAATTATATCAGTTTTGTCGAATACCATTCGGTGTTACAAACGGCGTTTCCAGTTTCCAGCGTATCATGGATGTCATAATAGAAAACTAGAAACTATTAGATATTTTCGTTTACATTGACAATGTTACCATATGCGATATTGATAAAACTCAGCATGACAGTAATTTAGAAAAGTTTCTGATCGCATCGAAGAAGTACAACATAACATTCAATGATTCCAAGAGTATCATCTGCTCGGATACTATCCGATTGCTTGGCTACGAAGTAACACAGGGGGCAATCAAACCTGATCCTGATCGACTACAACCGCTTCGAAACCTAGAACTGCCTAGCAACATCAAAGCTCAGCAGAGAATTGTGGGAATGTTCGCCTATTATTCTCAATGGATTTCACACTTCTCAGATAAAATCCATCCACTTGTCCACAATAAAACTTTTCCGTTGCCGGAGCACGTTGTCGAGACATTCCGGGCCTTGTGCAAGGAACTAGAGAGCGCAGTGGTAGTAACAATTGATCATAACGTACCGCTCACAGTGGAAACTGATGCTTCGGATGTAGCAATCGCGGCGACTTTGAATCAAAATGGCAGACCTGTTGCCTTTTTCTCTCGGACGCTAACACCATCTGAAAAACATCACTCTTCTGTTGAAAAAGAAGCCCACGCAGTCGTAGAAGCAGTTCGTAAGTGGAAGCATTATCTTCTTGGCAATCATTTCAAATTAGTCACCGATCAACGCTCTGTCGCTTTCATGTATGACAATCGGCAACGTACGAAAGTTAAAAATGATAAAATCTTGCGTTGGAGAATGGAGCTATCTCCATATCGATTCGATGTAATTTACCGTCCAGGGATAGAAAATGCTGCAGCCGACGCGCTTTCTCGTGCTTACTGTGGGGCTTTATCAACTCATCGAGATCTGATCGCATTACATGAGTCATTGTGCCATCCAGGTGTAACTCGCATGATTCACTTCGTTCGAAAATTGAATTTACCCTTCTCTATCGCCGAAATCCGAAGTGTTTGTTCCAGGTGTAGCGCTTGCTGCGAACTCAAACCTCGTTTCTTCCAACCAGATAGACAAACCTTAATAAAAGCAACTCAACCGTTTGAACGACTGAGTATAGACTTCAAAGGACCACTTCCATCAGCTACTCGCAACCGTTACCTGTTGACGATGATCGATGAATATTCACGGTTCCCTTTCGCTTTTGCTTGTGCAGACACCTCAGCGCAAACTGTCATCAATTGTTTTTCACAACTATTCGCCATCTTCGGAATGCCATCCTATGTACACTCTGATCGTGGTTCTGCGTTCATGTCAGATGAACTCAAAAAGTTTCTGCTGGATAAAGGGATCGCCACGAGCCGGACTACACCTTACAACCCTCAAGGCAACGGGCAAGTCGAACGACTGAATGGTACGCTATGGAAAGCCATATCATTGGCCTTGAAAACGAGAAACTTATCAACAGATCGATGGGAGAGCGTCTTATTAGATGCTTTACACTCCGTAAGGTCCCTCCTTTGCACTGCAACCAATTCGACCCCACATGAGCGCCTCTTTCAATACACCAGACGATCGACTCCAAATAGAAGTCTCCCGCCGTGGTTGTCAGATTCCGCAGATTTGCTTATGAAACGCAATTACCGAGCATCTAAATTTGACCCCCTGGTAGACGAAGTACAACTGATCGAATGCAACCCTCAGTATGCACATGTACGGTTCCCGACTGGACGCGAGGACACAGTGTCTACACGCCAGTTAGCACCAAAAGGAGATTTTTCTAACGACGCTCCTGATGAAATTCATTTGTATGACGAGCATGCCACACGGAACCAGCGTTCTGACCAGGATACTGCCACATTTGACTCCGGGATGCATTCCGAAAATGCCCAAGAATTGGTGGTTCAGCAACAGCGTACCAGGCCTTATGTGTTGCGGAACAGAGAAATCTAGATAGAACATTCTGGCCGGGGAGAATGTTGTGAATATGACATTGCTTTGTGTACATCTGCTACCCTACTTTTACTCACGTCTCTCTCTTTCCATTTTAGCTCTCATACTGTCATTCTGAAGTGAATAAAACCTGACTTCCGGGTATTGAATACTTCTGCTTTCAATCTATATCTGCTTGACAAAACTATAACTTCAAGTTGTGCCATACGAAACGTTCGGTAATAAGACGTACCGTTGAGCGTATGCTCGGATGGAATAATCCATGAAAGTGATCAAAAATAATCCGGCGGTGAGATTGTGGAACAAATGGTCGCGGCTTGCCGGTAGAAATGTCACAATGGATATGAGCGTCACAGTTTAGGAGGGGTAAACATGAAAATCGAAGGGAAGGGTTGTTTGTGATGACGGAAAATTCAGGATCAGCTTCCTGATGCCGTGCAAGATCCTGTAGGTCCACAGATGGTCGATTGACTTGGTGTAAATCCGTGCGAGAGAATGCGTCAGCAACAACATTACTGCTACCATCGATAAAGCGAATATCGTCGGTGAACTGCAATATGTAGTCCAACTGACGGATTTCTCGAGGAGAGGGACGATCCGCAGAGGTGCGAGCTGCATAAACGAGGGGCTTGTGATCAGTATAGATGGTAAACTGACGTCCTTCCAAAAAGTGCCGGAAGTGTTTGATCGCCAAGTACACAGCGAGAAGTTCTCTGCCGAATGTACTGTACCTCGTCTGCGTTGGTTGCAACTTCTTCGAAAAGAAGGAAAGTGGTTGAGCATCGCTGCCGATCAACTGTTGTAGAACTGCACCCACTGCAACAGAAGAAGCATCTGTTTTGAGCACAAGGCGGGCATTGTTTGTGGCATCCAAGTGGCTCAAGGACGTAACTGTTGACAACTCCTTCTTCACGGCGACAAAAGCGGCTTCCGCTTCAGCTGTCAACACGAGTTTCTTTGGATTTCCTCGTAGTAAATCAGTTAAGGGTTGTAATAATTGAGCACAATTGGGGATGAACCGACCGTAATAATTGATGACACCAAGAAAACGACGAAGGCTCTTGATGGATTGGGGTAAAGGATATTCCACGACAGATTGGGTTTTGTCGGGTAACGGGCTAATACCATGGGAGTCGATTTGATGACCAAGGAATTGGACACTGGTTTGACCAAAGACACACTTTTCGGGATTAATAGTGATTCCGTAATTGTCGAGACGTTCAAAAACAACGCGTAAATGTTTTTTGTGCTCCTCTGCAGTGGTACTGGCGATGAGGACGTCGTCGATATATACAAAAACGAAATCTAATCCACGAAAAATTTGGTCCATAAATCGCTGGAAGGACTGAGCTGCATTGCGAAGTCCAAATGGCATTCGGAGAAATTCGAAGAGACCAAATGGGGTAATGACAGCTGTCTTGGCGATATCCTCCTCGGCCATTGGTATCTGATGGTAGGCCCGTACCAAATCCAATTTTGAGTAAAACTGCTTTCCACGGAGATGCAGGGAAAAATCGTGGATATGTGGAATAGGGTACCGATCGGGTATGGTGATGGCGTTGAGTGCACGATAGTCACCACAAGGTCTCCAGTCGCCATTTTTCTTTGCAACCAAATGCAGCGGCGAGGCCCATTGACTATCGGATGGCCGAATTATGCCAAGGTTTACCATATGTTGGAATTCGTTTTTAGCTGCATTAAGTTTGTCTGGCGGGAGCCGACGGGGCTTGGCAAAAACTGGTCGTCCTTTGGTGACGATGTGATGTCGAACCAGGTGCTTGGGGTTGGTCGCTGCAGTTGAGGGGTGCACCAGCGAAGGGAAATCCGTGACGAGGGAAGAAAACTCATCAGAATCGGGAAGGCACACACGTAAGTTGATAGAATTAAGTGCAACGGTTTTACAAGATACGTGAAGTGAAGTAATCTTATCTTGCAATTGGCGTCGCTTAATATCAACAACTAAATCAAACTGCGCAAGAAAATCAACACCAAGGATTGGTTGTTTGACATCGGCAATAATAAAAAGAAAAGGGAACTGCCGGCGGAGTCCGAAGTCTAGGTTTAGAAACTTCTGACCATACGTGGCAATTTTCGTTTGGTTAGCCGCCTGGAGACAAATTCCTGTAGCTTGAAGGTGGCGTTTTTCTGCAGATCGAGGTAGAACGCTCACCTCAGCACCGGTGTCGACGAGAAAATTCTGATGAGAATTCCGATCAGTGACATACAGGAGGCGACTAACGGGTTGGCCAGCGACAGTCGTCGCCACTACTGGCTGGCGCTCGCGTTTCCCTGTTTAGAGAATGCGCCAGACTTGGGGTATTTGCAACCGGGGCGACAGTTACGCGCATCGTCACCGAAACGTCGATGAAAATAACAAATCTGATTGCGGTGTCGCGACGCACTGCGGTGTTGTGACGTACTGCGGTGTTGTGGCGCACTGCTGCGTCGTCTCGAATTGGAGTGAGTGCGGGTTTCAGCATAACGCGTCAGATTTGCTATAGAGAGTTCAATTCTGGATAGTCGTTCTGACAGACTTTCTGTGGATTTTAAGGGTTCATTGGGGATTAATGGCTTGGGTGTCTCAACTTGCTGGACGGTATGATGTCCGTAATATTCGTTGATTTTATCCGCTATATCAGCAAGCTCATCCAACGTGGAACGGGTGGCAGAGGCTGCTAGGATGGACGCCATGCTTACAGGTAGACATTTCAACCATAATTGACGAATGATAGAGTCATCGACCTTTGAGTCCCCAACCAATGCGCGCATATGGCGAAGAAGCTGCGAGGGAGTGCGATCACCCAGCTGAACACTTGAGAGAAGCTGACGCAATCTGCCCTCTTCCGATATAGTGGTTCGCTTCAAAACAGCGGCCTTGAGTAGATCGTAAGGGGTTTCAGGAGGCATGACATCAATTACATCAAAAACCTCTGCGACAATCGCAGTGGGGAGAGAATTCGAAGCATACAGATACATCGTGTCCTGTTTCGTAATTCCTCTGAGCCGAAATGTGTTTTCCATCAGACGAAACCATGCACGCGGATTAGTACCGTCAAAATTAGGAAAAGGGACAACAACAGCGTTAAGGTTGAGAGAGTTGGTAGAGACGTCAGATTCCATGATGAAAAAAATTGATATTTGTATTTCCTTTCGCTCCTATATCAATTTTTTTCATCATGGAATCTGACGTCTCTACCAACTCTCTCAACCTTAACGCTGTTGTTGTCCCTTTTCCTAATTTTGACGGTACTAATCCGCGTGCATGGTTTCGTCTGATGGAAAACACATTTCGGCTCAGAGGAATTACGAAACAGGACACGATGTATCTGTATGCTTCGAATTCTCTCCCCACTGCGATTGTCGCAGAGGTTTTTGATGTAATTGATGTCATGCCTCCTGAAACCCCTTACGATCTACTCAAGGCCGCTGTTTTGAAGCGAACCACTATATCGGAAGAGGGCAGATTGCGTCAGCTTCTCTCAAGTGTTCAGCTGGGTGATCGCACTCCCTCGCAGCTTCTTCGCCATATGCGCGCATTGGTTGGGGACTCAAAGGTCGATGACTCTATCATTCGTCAATTATGGTTGAAATGTCTACCTGTAAGCATGGCGTCCATCCTAGCAGCCTCTGCCACCCGTTCCACGTTGGATGAGCTTGCTGATATAGCGGATAAAATCAACGAATATTACGGACATCATACCGTCCAGCAAGTTGAGACACCCAAGCCATTAATCCCCAATGAACCCTTAAAATCCACAGAAAGTCTGTCAGAACGACTATCCAGAATTGAACTCTCTATAGCAAATCTGACGCGTTATGCTGAAACCCGCACTCACTCCAATTCGAGACGACGCAGCAGTGCGCCACAACACCGCAGTACGTCACAACACCGCAGTGCGTCGCGACACCGCAATCAGATTTGTTATTTTCATCGACGTTTCGGTGACGATGCGCGTAACTGTCGCCCCGGTTGCAAATACCCCAAGTCTGGCGCATTCTCTAAACAGGGAAACGCGAGCGCCAGCCAGTAGTGGCGACGACTGTCGCTGGCCAACCCGTTAGTCGCCTCCTGTATGTCACTGATCGGAATTCTCATCAGAATTTTCTCGTCGACACCGGTGCTGAGGTGAGCGTTCTACCTCGATCTGCAGAAAAACGCCACCTTCAAGCTACAGGAATTTGTCTCCAGGCGGCTAACCAAACGAAAATTGCCACGTATGGTCAGAAGTTTCTAAACCTAGACTTCGGACTCCGCCGGCAGTTCCCTTTTCTTTTTATTATTGCCGATGTCAAACAACCAATCCTTGGTGTTGATTTTCTTGCGCAGTTTGATTTAGTTGTTGATATTAAGCGACGCCAATTGCAAGATAAGATTACTTCACTTCACGTATCTTGTAAAACCGTTGCACTTAATTCTATCAACTTACGTGTGTGCCTTCCCGATTCTGATGAGTTCTCTTCCCTCGTCACGGATTTCCCTTCGCTGGTGCACCCCTCAACTGCAGCGACCAACCCCAAGCACCTGGTTCGACATCACATCGTCACCAAAGGACGACCAGTTTTTGCCAAGCCCCGTCGGCTCCCGCCAGACAAACTTCACGCAGCTAAAAACGAATTCCAACATATGGTAACCCTTGGCATAATTCGGCCATCCGATAGTCAATGGGCCTCGCCGCTGCATTTGGTTGCAAAGAAAAATGGCGACTGGAGACCTTGTGGTGACTATCGTGCACTCAACGCCATCACCATACCCGATCGGTACCCTATTCCACATATCCACGATTTTTCCCTGCATCTCCGTGGAAAGCAGTTTTACTCAAAATTGGATTTGGTACGGGCCTACCATCAGATACCAATGGCCGAGGAGGATATCGCCAAGACAGCTGTCATTACCCCATTTGGTCTCTTCGAATTTCTCCGAATGCCATTTGGACTTCGCAATGCAGCTCAGTCCTTCCAGCGATTTATGGACCAAATTTTTCGTGGATTAGATTTCGTTTTTGTATATATCGACGACGTCCTCATCGCCAGTACCACTGCAGAGGAGCACAAAAAACATTTACGCGTTGTTTTTGAACGTCTCGACAATTACGGAATCACTATTAATCCCGAAAAGTGTGTCTTTGGTCAAACCAGTGTCCAATTCCTTGGTCATCAAATCGACTCCCATGGTATTAGCCCGTTACCCGACAAAACCCAATCTGTCGTGGAATATCCTTTACCCCAATCCATCAAGAGCCTTCGTCGTTTTCTTGGTGTCATCAATTATTACGGTCGGTTCATCCCCAATTGTGCTCAATTGTTACAACCCTTAACTGATTTACTACGAGGAAATCCAAAGAAACTCGTGTTGACAGCTGAAGCGGAGGCCGCTTTTGTCGCCGTGAAGAAGGAGTTGTCAACAGTTACGTCCTTGAGCCACTTGGATACCACAAACAGTGCCCGCCTTGTGCTCAAAACAGATGCTTCTTCTGTTGCAGTGGGTGCAGTTCTACAACAGTTGATCGGCTGCGATGCTCAACCACTTTCCTTCTTTTCGAAGAAGTTGCAACCAACGCAGACGAGGTACAGTACATTCGGCAGAGAACTTCTCGCTGTGTACTTGGCGATCAAACACTTCCGGCACTTTTTGGAAGGACGTCAGTTTACCATCTATACTGATCACAAGCCCCTCGTTTATGCAGCTCGCACCTCTGCGGATCGTCACTCTCCTCGAGAAATCCGTCAGTTGGACTACATATTGCAGTTCACCGACGATATTCGCTTTATCGATGGTAGCAGTAATGTTGTTGCTGACGCATTCTCTCGCACGGATTTACACCAAGTCAATCGACCATCTGTGGACCTACAGGATCTTGCCCGGCATCAGGAAGCTGATCCTGAATTTTCCGTCATCACAAACAACCCTTCCCTTCGATTTTCATGTTTACCCCTCCTAAACTGTGACGCTCATATCCATTGTGACATTTCTACCGGCAAGCCGCGACCATTTGTTCCACAATCTCACCGCCGGATTATTTTTGATCACTTTCATGGATTATCCCATCCGAGCATACGCTCAACGGTACGTCTTATTACCGAACGTTTCGTATGGCACAACGTACGGAAAGATATCCGCCAATGGGCAAAACACTGTGTTACGTGTCAAAAGGGCAAGATTCATAAGCACACCCGTGCTGCCCTTGCCACATTCCCCCAACCTGACGCGCGTTTCAAACATGTGCACCTGGACATTGTAGGTCCCTTACCGCCATCCAAGGGTTACACCTACATTTTGACGTGTGTGGATCGATTCACGCGTTGGCCTGTTGCCACGCCTATGTGTGATATTTCATCAGAGACTGTTGCTCAGACGTTTGTTCATTCATGGATATCTATCTTTGGCGTTCCGGCTACTATCACCACAGACAGAGGATCTCAATTCACCTCTGCATTGTTTCGGGATGTTAGCCGAATGATCGGATCAACACATATGTGTACGACGGCATACCACCCCGCGGCAAATGGATTAGTCGAACGGTTCCACCGTCAATTGAAAGCTTCCATCACCGCTTCCTCGTCCAGTGTGCATTGGTCTGAACGGCTACCCATCATTCTGTTGGCAATCAGGAACACGGTCAAGGAGGATGCCGGATGTTGTCCCTCGGAACTTGTTTTTGGTACCGCACTACGACTGCCTGGCGAGATGATTCTTGACTCCCGCCACACCGGTGAGCTCGATGTTTCCTCATACGCCGCGAGATTGAAGGAGCAATTCAAGTCTGTTCGTCCCGTCCCAACGCGCCCCAACAACCGTCCCGCCCAAGTTCATCCCGACCTCTCAACCTGCCCCTACGTTTTTGTTCGTGTCGACGCCGTGCGGAAGCCCCTACAGCCGCCCTACGACGGTCCCTTCAAAGTTTTGGTGCGCAAGCCGAAATATTTTGTCCTGGACAAAAACGGAACACGAGACTCCGTCAGCATCGACAGGTTAAAGCCAGCCTATATCGATTCCTCATACGGTCAACCCTCTTCGAATGACTCTAATGTGGTATTCCCGTCAACCCCTCCGACCCAGCCAATGACCGAGGACCCTGTTTCCCTCTCCCAACCAACCGACAATACTCAACCTACAGTTTCTCGCACGCGTTCTGGGCGCTGTGTCTCTTTCCCCGCCCGGTTAGCAGAGTTTATTCCCTGATTTTTCGATCGTTGGTCGATCCGACCAACGCTCTAGGGGGAGCTCTGTAGCGTTTCACATTTTCATACATTTTGTATCGTTGTTTTACTAAACTGCAACCGCATAAAATTTGAATATACACTTTTCCGTCCAACCGCGCGTCGTTCGTTCTGCCTCGTTGTGCTAGTCGACTGTTCTGTGCTGACTGTTCTGTGCTGACTGTTCTGTGTTGACTGTTCTAACGGAGTCGAGCTCCTTTTCAGCTGTCTCCGGACCTTTTCTCATCACTCGTTGTCCGTCTTGGATTTATTCGGAGCGGATTATTTTGTGTGTAGTGGAATATACTTCTTCACTGTCCGTGAGTTTTCATTGTCATATTTTGTTTATGTTTTATCGTGTTGTTTGTATTCTACATTGGTATTTTTTCCGCTACACAACCTTCCGTCATTTGATTCGGTGAACCTACCCAGATATTCAGATTTTACGAATCTATTTTTCGATACCCCTATTGTATGTGCAGTACTTCTGTGTCTTGTGGCTAACATCGTGCTAAATTGATTGGCCACCGGTAGTAAGATGCATGGTGTAACTCGCTGGAGTCTCACTACCATTTCTATTTTTTCTCGTATCTGTCTATGCCTGGGCAACCTGACAGTATTTTAGCCCATGTGCAGTCTATGACTGTACTGCACTTTGCCTTGATCAGGCTTGTGCTTTCATACATAGATACATACATACTATTGGTTGAAGCTCCTTATGGTTCGTTTGGAATAGTGGTATTCAATCAAGAATACGGAAAATGGCCAGAGAAACTACTGGGAATGGGATATAAGTACTAATCGCGTGTATAGACGCGATTGACCTGGCACTTCCACCATCAACGAATGTTGTTAGGTGTTTGTTTGATTTGTTGGGTACAATTATATCGCTTCAAAGTCACGTTTCTTTGATAAATAGAAGACCCTCTGCCAAGGGCCGCCTCGGCTTGATAGCATTATCTGTAAATGAAAATAAAGCTGTTATGGCCAAAGTACTCTTTCAACGGATTCACAGGTCATTATTAAATCTACAAAGTTATCCGTAACATGTTCACCTACCCAAAAAGAGAAAAAGGATAATTACGAAAATCGTTTGGTGTATGAACCCGAGTCAGTGCCGAAACGCTTGTCTGCACGCATTAGACGTAGAACCATAGCTTCTCAACTGGCGCCCTGCTTGAGATCTATGGAAAGCTTGACTGAACATGATGACGAATGTAATGCCCTGCTTCTCGCGGCTCACTATATCTCGTTTTACATTGAAGAGACACTTTTAATGAATGCCTAATGTAGCAGCTCCGAGATATGGGCATTCTGATCTCACCAAAAACTGTGGTGCATTTACATGAACGACTTAATGTAAATTCAACGCCCGGGCATGATGGGGTTCACACGATGTTTTTAAAGGCATTGGTAGGTATTATACAAAAACAACTCTCTCTAATCTTTTGTTTATCCCTAAAGTGTGGTAGGTTATCACAAGACTTGAAGTATGGCATTGTCAAACCAATGTATAATGGCGGCGAAACCAGTGATCCGGCTAACTACCGACCGGTTACCCTCACCTTGGTAGTTACGAAAACTGGAATGACTACTTAAAAACAGCTAGAGACCTTTCTTTTTACAGCCAGTCAGTTTACATTTGCTCAGCATGCCTTTACGAAAAGGCGATCATGCGCATCCAATTTAATCACTGCTCGCGAGCACTGGTGTGCTGAACTTTATTTTGGCCACCCAGTAGTCACTGTCTTTATTGATTTCAGTAAGACTTTTAACCGTGTCCCATTCTAACGTCTACTGCTCAAGCGTCCTGCTCATGATTTAAAAGACCTATTCTAAATTTGATTTAAGATCTTACTGACCGTTATACACAGGTCGAGGTTAACGTAATTAAGTAGCTGATTGTATGTATGTATGAAAGCACAAGCCTGATCCAGGCAAAGTGCCGTACAGTCAGAGACTGCACGTGGGCTAAGATACTGTCAGGTTGCCCAGACCTAGACAGGATTACCTGTCCAACCTTCCGGCTTCCGGTGGGATCTGTTCTTTTGCCGTTACTTTTCAAATTGTATGTTAATTACCTCACATACTTGCTAAATCTGCATTATCAACTGCTTGCCGAGAAACTCACAGTTTTGGGCTACCTTTAGCTCTTCTACTGATAGTACAGATTTCTAAAACGAATTAGACAATTTTTTTATTAAACGATAAAGTGCTAGTTTCCTTTCAAACGACAAAAATGCGCAGTGAATGTTTTGGGGCCAAGCATGCCCGAAGGTACGTACTTCCTCGGGGATCATCATCTGAAATGGGTTGATAGTGAAGGTGACTTGGTTACAATTGTGACATGGTCGCTTAAATCCAAGGAAGATATAATCAGAAAAGCTGGTGTCGCAAACCACGGATGTCGGTCGTTCTCGACAATTACACCCCATATGTTTCGCATTCTTTTTTGTACATACCTGGGACCAGTTTTGGAATATAGCTTTCCAGCGACCTTTCCACAAACTAAGCAAAATATCTAACTGGAAATAGTGCAACGGTTGGTGAATAAAATTGTACAAGGATTGAAAACAATTCCTTATGTTGAGAGAGTTCAACGCCTCAACCGTATGTAGCTTAGTATTCGACGTGTGCGTTACGATTTGTTGCTAACTCATCGAATATTACTATGTATGTATGGAAGCACAAGCCTGATCCAGGCAAAGTGCCGCACCCTCAGAGACTGCACGTGGGCTAAGATACTGTCAGGTTGCCCAGGCCTAGACAGATATGAGGGAAAAATAGAAATAGAAGTGAATGACACTACGCCTAACACAAGGATTCACGCTCTCAATAAGAGTTTTTAACTTGTAGAATGCTCTTCTGGATGAGTTTTCAAATCAAAATCTAAAAACCAGTTCAAGCAACTAGTGGATAATATACTGTCTGAAATCACGGGAAGGTTGTACAACGCTGGGCAGGATATCTTCATCTGAGGTTCTCCTGGACTATGTTGCTGATATGGAAAAGATGCGGTTCACAAGCTCTCGACCCTCTGTTTTCTATCAAGAAGAAGTCAAAGATAGGCATTCGTGCCAAAACTACAAGCTTGAAAATTTAAATACAATGTATTACATACAATGAGTCGAGTGTTGTTCCAGTTTCGAGAGCTGTAGTGATTTGAAAAACAAAATGAGGTAGATGAGCACTAAATATTTAATGGTTTAAAATTTCAAACGTACGATAAAGTGAATGAGTGGAGAAAAGACAGTCAGGGCGAAAAAATCTGAGTGGATTGAGTAAGGTCGTCAGCGAAAAGTGCTTACTTTCGTAAATCTATTTAGATGAATGATCTTTGAATGATAGCTAAGAGTAGGATTAGAACAGCAAACACTAGTTTTCTCTAATACGGCGTTTCTTTAGTGAACAATCTGTACGTCACTATCAAACCAAGTCTTATACGACGGCTTCTACTTTTAAAGAAAATGGTATGCACAACAACAGTGGCATGTAAGTGGACTTTTTCCTTGCTTCCACTGCTTCAAGCG
Organism: Atriophallophorus winterbourni; assembly: GCA_013407085.1. Classification (NCBI taxonomy): domain Eukaryota; kingdom Metazoa; phylum Platyhelminthes; class Trematoda; order Plagiorchiida; family Microphallidae; genus Atriophallophorus; species Atriophallophorus winterbourni. Next base: position 6,206 of record JACCGJ010021451.1, on the reverse strand, counting down.
CATGTGGTTCCTGACCTTACTGTCACTACCTGATGCGTGCAAACCGTAGGAACGGGTCTTGGTGTGTATGATGGAAATGCATGTAGATGAAAATTTTTTTAAATGATCATGGATTATGGTATGGTATGAAAGCACAAACCTGATCCAGGCAAAGTGCCGCACAGTCAGAGACTGCACGGGGGCGAAATTACTGTCAGGATGCCCAGGCCTAGACAGATATACGAAATAGAAAATAAAGATGGATTTAAACCCTATCTACATGTTTTGGCACATGTGATTGAACAGGTTAGTCGTACAAACCTTATCCAACAGTGACATACAAGCGCAACTTGTTTTCCATTCTTCCACTGTTTTTCGCGCATGCGGATCTTGATCTTACTTTCCCTACCTGATGAATGCAAACAGCATGAATCCGGCCCTGGGGTGTGATCAAAATGCATGTAAATGAGCTTTTTTGAAAAATGTATGGTGATTTTTAGTTGTATGGTGTGAGATCCCAAGCTTTATTGAGGCAAAGTGCTGCACACTCATACAGTGCACATGGGCTACGATACTGTTGTGTTGCTCAGGCCTAAATAGATATAAGAAAAACTGGTAATGAGACTCCAGCTTGTTTCCGCATGTAGCTCAGTGCCACTTGTAGATCAATTTAGCACAATGTTAGTGGTGCAGACAAACATGCTGCACGATTACACATCTGTTTAACTTGGAAACTTAAATTCTTTAACAAGCTTCATGGCCTAATTTAGATAACGTTTAAGTGCATTTTTTACGTGCTCAAGGTACATCTTTCACAACCTGGCAGTATCTTAGCCCACGTGCAGTCTATGACTGTACGGCATTTTACCTGGAACAGGCTTGTGCTGTCATACATACATACATCATACATCTTTCACATAGAATCAGTATACTTCAAATGTGGTCTGACGTACGCATTCGGGATAAATGAAAAAACGTAAAGTTAACCTGTCGAAAGCACTTACTTTTGTGCGACTATCTCCTTCTGGAGGATAAGTCGGCTTCAATGAAGATTCTTGAGAATTTGGGTACAAAGCGGCGTCCCCAGCATCACTCGGCCTTTGTTCGAGTCAGCTTCTCTAGCCTTTGCACAACCAAGTGCGACCTGCAAGACAGCAGAGTTGCCAGAAATAGGTGGTGTGCGCCAACTAACCGTCTAAGAGACTCTTCTCCACATTTTTCCTCCGGGTTTTCTCCCGAAGCCTTTCCAGCGATCTGGTATCCCGCAAGGCAGCGGAGGTTGAAAATCAGGGTTTTTCTTCCCTTAGATGAAATATATATATATATATTCAAGTAGCAGCTTCTGGCCTGGACGAGTGGCTCCCCGAGCCCGGCGGAACTGCTTCTACCAACAGGAGAAGGGGCGAGGGCGAGTGACTGGCGTCTGAAAACCAGTTTCCTTCGGGCATATGGAGCATATATATTGTATTAAAATACGTTCCTTCTTACAAATAACCGAATTTTGGGCTGACATCTTTAGTAACCAAACATGTGGTGTTTAAAGATACTCTCAAACTAGGGGATAGAGACTAATTACTACCTAATGAAAGCAGATATTATGCATCTCGAAAGCTTATCAAGCGCAAAATAGTTACCAGTTCGTCTAGTGATCGGTGACGTTTGTGGAGTGCTTAAACTAAGTACGGATTTTGTGGTGGATATAACTTGTTCCAATTCGCTTAAGCGGGCGGTTAGGCATCAGCGAGGTGATTTGTAAGACATGTGTTTGCTAGCTGTCTCCGTGCAACGTTGCTGGAGCAATAAACATAATTTTCCCTGCAAATAAGAGATGGTCTTATTCGCCCAAGTAATTCGAGCATAATTGACACCATAGTTCATGGAAAGGTGAAAACTTCAATGAATATGTCGCAGTGAGGTCGCTCTTCTCGTTCATGAAATTGATTAAATACGTTTGCCATTCGAATTTTAGGCACCTCATCCCAGTTTGTCTGTGCTTACTCTTCTATTGATTTTGTATCTCCTCACATCCCGCCATCCCCATCTTTCGAATTTATTGTCATACTTGTGTGGCAATTATGCATTCGGTATTTGCTACCGGTATCTTAACCCATATGCAGTCTATGACTGTGGGGCACTTTGTCTGGATCAGGCTTGTGCTTTCATGCATCATACATCCATACCAGTGTAATGTTGTCCCTGATGATGATTATGATAATGATTGCACCTAGTGTGTTGACCCATATTCCACTCAAAATATCGCTCTACCGTTTCGCTTTTTGTTGGACTTTTAGATTTACTCACCCTTATCAATGATGCTGTAAGCATACAGCATTCAACTTATTGCTCCTCGTTCTCCGACAACTCTAAGTCGAGTTCACGTTCATGGCAGAAAAGGAACATGAAGATAACGTCTATCGTTACGCTTTGGTAATTCACCTCATTCAAACTGTGACGCTACTTAGTATGTTGGCTCTTTCTCCGTCGGTGAAGATGACCAACGAGATAAAACTAACAAGGTGCAGCGAGAGTTGGAAGCTTTGCGAGTAACTTGTTGATTTCATACCCGTCTCACACTTACCAGGTACACACGAAAGAACGTCGAATTCTGCTGTCCATTTCTTTGAAAGGCATCAAGATCTGTTCAGTCGATCGTTTTGTGAGTTGTGCTCGATTTGATGATAACATTTTCAGACTGTTTTCATGGCTCACGCGCTTCGTCGCATATCTTATGCCACATGCGATGCAACCCATAGACAATTTGCTTTTCTTGCAAGGGAGCCGTTAGATGAAACCAACAACCAATACTGTCACGTTTTTATTACTGATACATCGGCTCAGGTCAGTTTCCAGTTGTACTTTGAACAATATTTACCCACTAAAGGCATCTCGTAATTTTGCGACATGTATTTTTAGTGGTCTTAACACGTGGACGATGATAAGGCTGAAACGTTTTTCATTTCTTTTACTTCTATCAGTTTTTGTCATCATTATTTTGAAGAAGATATATGCAAAAGCATTATCCGAAAATATTAAAAATTTAAGCTTTATCTTAATGTTTATGTTAAAAACGGTACGTAATTATAGGGAAATCACAATAAAACAACAGAAATTATCAACGAAAGCGGAGGATATGCACTGCTGATTAGCTCAAATAAGAGCGAAACTCGAGTACAATGCTTCCATTATGGACCATCGTGATTAACTTTGTGAATATTTCGATCGGCTTGGCACGGATGAGTAGTCAAACATAAACAACATATTCTCTAAATATTGCTTAAACGTGATAAATGTTTCCGCTATTTTTCCTTTTGGCAGCGATGTATTGAGGCGAAGGGGTTAAGAGATTGCCGGTATAGTGACTTTTTGAATGGTGACGTATGCTCTGATCGAATAGTAGATGAAAATTGAGATTTAGCAACTTGATTTTGAAGTGGGTGTGAATATCTCTCAGAATAGTATTCGTTAGTGGAACAGAGAAGGAGATAGAACTGGGGCGAGAAGGAATTTAAGTGCAACGTCATATCGCAAATCTTGAAAGAAGTGTGTGAAAAACTGCAGGCGAATAGTACATAGATGAGGTATAAAATACAAGAGAAGGTAAAGTTACCAATCAGTTTATGTTTAACACCAGGACAGACAGTAACAATCACGCAAAATGTGAGCCTGTATAGTTTAGTAACATCGTCATTTAGCGTTGATATTTGACTGCTTTTTTCCAGCCAGATGATTTAATATAAGAAATCCCAAACGTGTTCATTCAAACCATCACAAGTTTTGGTAGACTGCTCTTGAGACGCAATGAACTCAGGCCGCCTACTCTTACACAAAAGATAAACCGTATTATCAGTAATTTGGCTGTCACGATTCCTGAATGAGCTTGTCGCGATTATCAACACGTATCTGCTCAAATTAGTTGAATGCGTTAACTCTTGTTAATGTTGTAATACCGTTACCTTGATAAATGTGTAGAGCTTTGTTAGAAAACTTTAAGACCGATATCACCTCACCATTTTTAAGCATTTCAGATGGCTCTACCATTCGTAATAATAAGTCAACCAATGTTCAATCAATTTTTGCATCAACGGCGTGGAACTTTATTTTACCATTCGTTATACTGTTCACCTAGGCTACGTAACTGATTGCCTGTCGGGGTTTATAGTCGATCGTTGAGCTGTACATTCCATTTGCATTTTTATATCGTTAATCAAGATTTCTCGGTCAGAAAGTTACCCCATGTGTCATGGCACCTGGAATGGCTGACTTGATGTCAGACTCACGCAAACATATGTGATCTATTTTTCGATCACATACGTGTGAACATTTCCACCCACATCGATCAGTCTAATTTTCCCGTATGATTTATTATGGGTTTTCGAGTGAACCCGTTCCCACAGATCTGATTCACCAATGTCGCTTTCGAAGTTGTGCTATTTGAACAGTCTTGCGAGATTTATGTTATTGATTGTACCCGTGAAAACACAATTGACAACAGCATCAACAACTGCGACCGCGATGTGGTTCACATTTTGTTCTCATGGAAAAACGTTGTTTTCTTCCATTAACCTACAACTCTTTGTAATCATGACAACAATGCCTGGCTCCTTTCGAAATCCAAATCTGTGAAACGGAGTGCGTTGTTACGACGTTTTGAAAAACGTGCGAATGTTTGGTCGTAAAGTATTTAGGAATGAACTCGTTTTCTTTCTCTTACTCTACTCACTTTTCTTATTGTCTTCACTTGATGACGGCAAACATCTAGAAGCCGGTGGTGTTAAGTGTGTGAAATATGAGCAGAACGCTACTTTGAACCATGTTCTGTTTAAGCACCTTGTTGTCACCACCAATTTAATATTTTTAACGGCGTTTGCTCAATCATTGTTGTGGTATTCATTCGGAACTTGTATGGTTGCTACCAAATTATTGTGTATGTGTGTAAATCATGATCAATAAGAGGTCAGTTAAACTCACATGTATCCGTAAAGTACACATTCTACTGCATGAGGTATCCGATAATGCACACCCATTGCATAAGGTCCTCATGGCTTGTAAATCGTTATCATCTACGCCAAGCCATTATCTCGTTCGTTATTCGAGGACTGAAAAATTTAGGAATTCTTTGTTCCATTACCTTATCCACTATTTGGTTGATCAATCGAAAGTTATTCTTGAGCTGAGGAGGCCACTGACAGTGTGAATTTCGACATTGAATCCTCACCCTAACAGTGTTTAAGTAACGTTTTCTGAAAATCACTTTTGTGTGGTTAAATTAATATTGATGAAAATTCGTGTACACGAATAAAGCCATTTTCGTATTCTTTTCTTTTCTTCATGCTGATATTTTTCGTACACGTTAATTTAACTTGACTTGATATTCGCTCCCTTGATTTGCTTTTAAGCACACGGCTGTAATCTGGATTGCATAATTTTGGTTGATGAATTTCCAGCATTGAAATATTTGCATGAGGTCTCATAGTCTTGTTACTGGTAACGTTAAATTTTGTCCTGCCTTTAAGCCGCCCTTTGTTTGTTTGCTAGCACATTGTCGCAATGATAAAAGTTTACCGAGACGAATTCACGTTACAACTTGTGTGTATCACAATGTTTCACACTCTACTCCAGGGTTCCTGTATTTGAATCGCTCCTTGTTGGTTTGCAATCATATTACCGCAGTTATGAACGTTCATCGAGAGGAATTCACGTTGCGTATATCATCATATTTTACGCTATGCATTGGTAAACTAAACCTTAACTGACGTGGTGACCATGGGAACGATTTCACGTGTCATAACGTCTCAAACCATCACGTGTTACACATGATTTGCTCCCCCCCGCTTAACATAATTTTAGACCGCGAGAGATTTACCTAGCGCAGTGTGTATGACACCCATTGTTCGCGAAGCATGGTATGCTTGTCTGAACGGGGCTAGACTCACAATATTTGACGTGCCTTGCTCGTTCGCGGGCATGAAAGACGTTACGAGAAAGCTTTCGTATGTAGCACACTCGGTGCTAGAATAAACCGGCTTCTGGCTGCTGTTGTCTATAACGGAAATATCCATTTTCCTGGTTCAGACCTCACCCTTGTTGTCTAGGAAATCATTTGGCGTTCACCTTGAGTTGTTGACATCTTAATCGAACAACATATTTGTTGTCTTATTGCAAACCCTTAGCTACATTCCCACTACAAATATCCTTGCGATGAAGTACTTTTTTTTCTTTCGGATTCT
>JACCGJ010021450.1:0-31378 GCA_013407085.1 Atriophallophorus winterbourni | reverse complement strand
GTGTAAAGTCGCTGCTTAACGCGTAGATCACCCGTTTCTTAGTTCGACAATTCAAAACAATGATTCGAATTTACTACGGTTCTATTAACAAGATTAATAGACAATAACAATGGACAAACCTCAACTGTACCGGGTGGTACAAATGATGTGAGCCAAAAATGCTCAAATGTTCCAAATGACAACAATAAATTCAGCCAATGCTGACAAGATAGTCTGCCAAATTATAAATGCAAGGGGATAAAATTACCGTAAAAATGTCTATCAAATACTAGACACCCAAATTGGTGTCAAAATCCAAGTGCCCAAAATGGCAACCAAATTCAACAACAATGTCCGACAATTGCATAAATAATGAATTCAAACAAAAGGTACACCAAATATGTGAACAGAGTTCCAATAAGACAAATACAAAAGGCAAGGTTTAACATCTTAATTAATTCAAATAGCAACTCAACTCTTTTTTATCTCGAACCCCACTCTGACGTTTTTTTCTTTATCCTATTTTTTCGATCCACTGTAAACACATCCTGTGGTTATTTGAAGCTATGTGCTTATTTTACCATAAATATACTATTGAACTATTGAACTATCTCCGGAAAAATTAGGTGAGCTATTTTTAATTAATACAACTATAGATAATTTTTACTTATACGGCATAAAAGGCTTCTAATATTTTTTTAGCAATAAAAATTTTAAAGTGACATATAACTTTTTTCTTGAGAATTTACTTTTCAGAATTATTGAAATTCAACAAAATACACTCTCGCAATTTTTGATAGGGCGATTCAACTCATATCTTCGTAAACGGATGGAGTGAACTCCTTATACAATTATCTGCGTTTGAAGTTGCATTTGGAACATCATAGATGAATAAACATTGCGGCCCAGACCTACCCAAACAGTAATTAACCCATTTTAAACAATTACTAACGTACTCGTTAAAAACGTGAACCTTTGTCATTTATTTTTCCGATATTCTATCAACTTTATGTTTTAAACAAGCTACCATGTGTACAAATGTTATCAAACTATTTTTTTACGGTTGTTGACACAAAAAATTTTTTATTTATGTTTGACCTTAACATTTGTATAATTACCGTTTTATTTGATGTACTTATTCATAAAAACAAATGATCATGCATGGCATGACTTGGTGTATCCAATGAAATTACATTATATCTATATTATTATAGTTCATTATATTATGATTAATTAGATGATGATGATGATATGATCTGAGGAGGATGAGGAGGATTAGGAGTATAGGATGAGTAGTGAGTAGTATTATGATTATGAGGTATGAGTAGTCGAGTAGGTGCGATTATTATTATTATTATTATTATTATTATTATTATTATTATTATTATTATTATTATTATTATTATTATTATTATTATTATTATTATTATTATTATTAAAGTAATAATGAACAAAACCAAATTCAACTCACAAAAATCAGTATTTTATAAAAGTCGGAAGTAGAAAGGTAAAAGAAGAATTTCAAAGCTACACGACACTTAACATGTTTCTTACACTTCCCACCAAATTCTTCCATGGATTCAAAATGTGTAATCAACCTAGCTCAAGTGCCTGCAACCTACAATTCGTAAAGCAAACAAAAGGACAATAGAATAACGCAAGTGACTTTATTTAGTGGCGAGTCACACACGCCAAGTCGCATCATTATCACTGGACACATGTGGCTTTTTATAGGGAAAACGTTTGCTAGACAAAGACCCACCACGTCCTCCGGTTCTGCCACCGTCCCCTACAATGAGCTCATGCATGTTATCCAACCCGAACGAGCCTTGTGTATTGCATCCTCGAATAACGATATTTCGCGCCATCTAAACAAGTCTAATCTACAAAATATTATTAGTGTATCATGAGTTCGAAACACAAATGGCTCCTCAGGTACACAACGGAACACTTTACTCCAATCATATGGATTGTCATGGCTACCATATGTCTCCCCCATTTGGCTGATTCAGTGTCATGTGAACCAGGCTTACTATTCATTTGGGCTGAATAGGTGTCAGGTGAGCCAGGCTTGCTCTCCATCTTATTTGAATGAGTGTCGGAAACTTCAATCACAGAATCCGATTGGGCTAATTTACTGTCAGGTAACTTAGCTTCCTGAGTACAAGCGACAACACAAACTTGAACATCCTTCAATTTTACACCAACAGAAAGCATTTCTTGACAGTTAACGAGGCTAACATGCCTTGCTATGTAATCTTTTGGACATTTACACAATTGACCAATTCGACTCCAATCAATACGAGCTCGACGTGACACGAAGTCTGTGAGTTGCTTAAATGTAATTCCTATTCCTTCGCAGTATATAGCGTTCTTCAGATCAGCCCACTGTTGCTGGAACACAGCCGGTAAAATATGCACAATACACTCCAAAGTGTCACTTGCATTCAAAATCACCTGGCACTCCAATAGAGTGAGGGCGACCTGACATTTAGGCATTGAAGAAGCGAGACCCGCGAAGCATTCTGATTGGCCAATCAGTCGTCGGGCCTCTTCCAATAACTCATCTAACATGCTTTTTAACATTTAACATTTAACATGCCTTGGATTCCCAAGAATATTTATTGAACGTTAAATTCCGCTGAAACAAATGACCTTGAAAAATTATTTTGCAAATGTACATCCTATAATCTGATTGTACAAAGCTTTTGGAAATTATTGATCATGTTTAACATGCCTTGGATTTCCAAGAATAAAATTTATTTATTTATTTATTTAACAGAGTAGGCCACAAGACAAGGTAGACTTGATGCTCGTTTATGACAGGTACCATGAGTTAATTTAGAGATTGTGGCATTTGCAATCGCTAAATCTTGCTCTAATTCAAGTGCCCGTTTAGAAGGTTCAAAGTTACAGTCGAGTCCTTGTCTACCAACTGATGGAGACTCGAAATCAGCTGCGCCATCTTTTAGGGACCGAACCGCTTTACACCATAATATTGCTGAGCGTTCAGGCATAATAGATGTACAATAATGATTTTGAAACACAAAATAAATGAACGTGACCAGGAGTTCAACGAAATTCTCCAAAGGAATCGAGCTTCAATTTTCGAATCCGCGCAGATTCACGCAATTCCAAGGACGAAGTTGAGCAGTGGATCCACCAAGTTGAATACTGCTTCGGTTGCAACAAACCAAATAGTATTTTCTCCGAGACAAATACGAGAAGGAAACAGAACAGAATGGCGGCACGAATATCCAAGTTGATCCTTGTTCGAATAGGCAGAAGATCCAAATTGACCGTTTCCAATTGAGCAATTCAATTTTCTGTTTCTCCAAATAGAACAATCCGAGTTGAGAACTGTAACGACTAAAGTCGCTGTTTAACGCGCAGACCACCCGTTTCTTAGTTCGACAATTCAAAACAATGATTCGAGTTTACTACGGTTCTATTAACAAGATTAATAGACAATAACAATGACAAACCTCAACTTTACCGGGTTGTACAAATGACGCGGACCAAAAATGCTCAAATGTTCCAAATGACAACAATAAATTCAGCCAACGCTGACAAGATAGACTGCCAAATTATAAATGCAAGGGGATAAAATTACCGTAGAAAAGTCTATCAAATACTAGACACCCAAATTGGTGTCAAAATCCGAATGCCCAAATTGGCAACCAAATTCAACAACAATGTCCGACAATTGCATAAATAATGAATTAAAACAAAAGGTACACCAAATATGTGAACAGAGTTCTGATAGGACAATTACAAAAAGCAAGGTTAAACATTTTAATTATGAAGGAATAATAAACAAAACCAAATTCAAGTCACAAAAATCAGTATTTTATAAAAGTCGGAAGTATGAGGAAAAAGAAGCATTTCAAAGCTTCACGACACTTAAGATGTCTCTTACAGGGAGCTTCAGCTTTTTTAACCTTTCCTCGTATGTATGGTCTCGAAAACCACGCACGAGTTTAGTTGCACGATGATATATCCTGTCAAGCAAGAATATATCTTTTTCATCCACGGAGTCCATGCTTGCGATGCATGTTCCATTGTGGGAATTAAGTAAGTCTTCATGATGCTTGGCAACGTTACAGGCGTAAAGGTTCTGAAGATCCGTCGTAGCATACTTAGAAGCTTTAAAGCACGTTTGTAAATGACCTCACAATGCACGCTGTTCTTTAGGCTGCCACATATCCAGACTCCAAGATCCTTCTCCGATTCGGTCCATCTCAAAATCGTCTGCCCAAAGTGATATTCGTACTAAAAGGGCTCACCGATTTGCAGTAACTTGCATTTTTGACAATTGAACGGCAGTTTATTTTTAACTGACCATTCGTGTAGTGTATCGAAATCACTTTGCAGTTTTACGCAGTCTGCAGTTGATTTTAATCGCATCCAAAGTTTAACATCATCCGCAAAAAGAACTACCTTGCATGAGAGCCTCTCAGGTAAATCATTGATGTAAACTAAGAAAAGCACTGGAACGAGAACGGAACCTTGCGGTACACCACTGGAGGTATTAGTGGCTCTTGATTGTACCCCGTTAACTCGAACGGTTGCCTTGCGCCCATTGAGGTAGCTTTCGAACCATACGAGTAGCTGCCCGTCAATATCAATCTGTTTCAGCTTTTGTAGCAACAGCAAGTGATCAACTATGTCGAAAGCTTTCGACATATCCAGATAGCACGCGTGCACACTGTCTCCTGCGTCAACCGTTTGGGTCCAATCGTCTAATACCGTCAGCAAGTTTGTCAAGCATGAGCGAGCTTTACGAAACCCATGCTGGGCGACAGATAGTATATTTTGTGATTCCAAGTGATGAACTATATTTTCCGTCACTATGCGCTCCATCACTTTGGATATCACGGGGAGCAAATACAATTTTATTAGGACATTTTCCATGTCCTTTTCGTTGGCAAAAGTGATTTTTAGAAGACGTGGTTTATCTTGATTCGGGGATTTCGTATGACGAGTTATTCGAGTTACCGACACAGGGTGTATACTATCTAGGCCGATTCGATTACAAACGACGAACCAGTTTTCACGGTCATGTTTTTGCATTTCTTGAAAGAGCGTTACCTCTGAGTCAGGAATATTGGTGCATATTACACTTAAATTTTTTATGAGTTTTATCGAATTTTTCTGCTCCCTGTGATATGGAACCGTTTTGCTTTGAACTTCCTCTTTTGCCTGAGGTTTTGTGCTCAATCCTAACGCCAAACACTTATCACCTTTAGTCAATATCTAGGCGAATGTTAGCTTGCTGGAATGAGACGCGTTCACTTGGAGCTCTTTGGACGTAACCCCTGAGTGTGGAATCGATGGTACATGATTGACTTTTTTCAACAGTTCCGTCGATTGAATAAGTTCAGATTGCTTTTTTAATCTCGAGCATCATCTGCTTCGGGTTAAATCGCTGAAGCAATTTTATCCATCAAGAGTGTTTTAAGCCTTTCCTCAATTATTCGATAATTATTTTCTAAAATTTCTAACCGAGGCTCAAGCCTTGCCTCATAGGCAGCGTTGTGTGGATTGTCGGTAGACTGTTTGCTTTGACATGAAGTGCATATGTAACAGACACTGGGGAAATCTACGTTGTTGATAATCGATGCCAATTCCTCTGTTAGGGCTTTAACACAATTGACCTGTATTTTACTCAGGCAGCCGAAACATTTGACGACATGAGATCTAGCGCCTACCCCTTTGTTGCAAATTTTCCAAACATCACGTGCAGCCTTCTTTGTTTGGGTTTTCGGAGTCAACCTGCGTGTCATTGTGTCAATCCGGTGAGGGGTGAATCAGTGCAGTTATTGATCGATCGATAACTAGCGGTGGAGTGAATGAGTTGGGCCGGAGTTAAGTGATCCAAACGATGAAAAGCGAACGAGGTGGGATAAAACTGTTGCGATTTCACGATTTTCGATCTCACAGATTTCAAAAGAATATCGATCGATTCAAAGTGATTTGCTCTTCTCGACGGTATTTGAACAGAAACAATATTCCAAAGTACCGGGTTTGTTGCACGCGTGGGTATTTATTGGGTAACTGTGATGATTGTTTGAATAATAATCAATTCATTCAGTCCTCTCCGTGCCGGGTGGCACATGAGGCGAAGACAACTTCACACCAGTGGTTCCGGTCTGTCGCTGCTTCCATTGCCGTCTGCACCGTGAATCCTTGTGCATTTAGTTCGCGTTCCAAAGTTCTGCGCCAAGTCTCCTTGGGCCATCCCCTTTTTCGTTTACCTTGCGGAAGCCAGTGAATGGCTACCTTCGTATGCGAACTGAGATCCATCCTGCAGACATGACCGAACCACGGATCTGTTGTCATCGTTTCCGTAGCAATGTAGGTTTTACGGGATATGGTTGCTAGCCATAAGCCCAACCCTCCTCCTTTCTCAGACGGGCTTGGGACCGTCCGTGGCGGAGTTAATAATAATCAATACTAATCAATAATTCCGTAGTCAAAATTCTTATTGTAAAAGCTACATTATTCAAAACATACTGCAATTCGAGTGAGCGTCGTTTGTTCTCACTTACATTCTTGGGTTGGTTATTCAATTCAATTCAATTCAATTGATCACATTTGGCGTCGCGAGCAGCAATTCTCTATGGCAAATTCAAGTCTGGAACCTCTCGATATAAATTCAAAGGCTCAAGAAATTGAAGACTATTGTGAAAGATTCGAAATTTGGAGTATGACACGACTGAAAGCTGAGAATGATAAAAAATCGGTTCATTTTCTAAATGCAGTCGGAAAATATGCATATACATTAATCAAGAAATTAGCCTATCCTGATTCTCTTATTTCTCTTCCATACGAAACGCTGAAGACGCTTTTAATGCAACACGTGAAACCTGTACATTTCGAGGCAACCGAACGCGCAAAATTTCATCCCATGGTGCGTCAGCCCAATCAAGGAATTCGCGAATTTATCCTACCATTGTTAATTCAAGCAGCGAAATGCGACTTCGGTGACTTGCTAGAAATGCAATTGAAAGATCGTCTAATTGCTGGAATACATGACAGTGTTTTGCAGAATGAACTCTTGAAGCTGCCAGAACCCTCTTTTAAAGATGCTCGAGCTCACTGCAAACAGCATGAAGATGCGCATGTGGCAACAACAGATTTGTCGCCAGCAGAAAATTCCCTCATGTTCAATACACATAAACGTGAAAAAGCCGAGGATCTGATGCAGACAAATGATGATGATACCTTAACTATGCCGTTTGGCGAAAAATGTAACGTTGACTTTCATACATCCTATCATAGTATGGAGAACACTCCCGTTACTCTGGTTATTCAAACTGCATCTGGAAAGCGAGTTCGACCGATTTCTAACAGTGCCATTGCTCGTGCTAAAGAACTTTCGTTTGATGATGAAAATTTGACTTCCCTATCAACCGCCTCAAGCGCTATCCCTGTTAACACGTCCGCATCCGCCTGTGTCATTGATTCAAACGGAAAATCTAGTTTTCATTACAAAGAAAGAGACTTCAAAGTTAGCAAACTTTAAAGTTAATCAGATACCATTTCAAATGAATCACCGAACTTATTTTATCCAGCGATTTCAGCACTGCCTTCTAGCTCATCTAAACGATCGTCAGACAATGTACTTTTCAAAACTGCTAGAGGATAAGCCTTACTGGCACCTTAGACTACTGCCATTAAAAAAGCGAGAAAATCGTTGGCAGTTGCCACAGATGTGGATGACGTTTCGGGTTTGCTGAAACGTCCGTGTGTTCAATCAATTTAAACTGCAGACAATGGACAAGCTTCTGATGAACATGCAACAAACCTAATTAAGATTACACAAATCCGATGATGATTGGAACTGCGGTGGTTGCGATGATTGTTTGAATAATAATCAATACTAATAAATAATTCCGTAATTAAAATTCTTGTTGTAAAAGCTACATTATTCAATACATACTGCAATTCGAGTGAGCGTCGTTTGTTCTCACTTACATTCTTGGGTTGGTTATTCAATTCAATTCAATTCAATTGATCACATTTGGCGTCGCGAGCAGCAATTCTCTATGGCAAATTCAAGTCTGGAACCTCTCGATAAAAATTCAAAGGCTCAAGAAATTGAAGACTATTGTGAAAGATTCGAAATTTGGAGTATGACACGACTGAAAGCTGAGAATGATAAAAAATCGGTTCATTTTCTAAATGCAGTCGGAAAATCTGCATATACATTAATCAAGAATTTAGCCTATCCTGATTCTCTTATTTCTCTTCCATACGAAACGCTGAAGACGCTTTTAATAATATATTATTAATAATAATAATGTATATTCTTGGATACACCAAGTCATGCCATGCATGATCATTTGTTTTCATGAATAAGTACATCAAATAAAAACGGTAAATATACAAATGTTAAGGTCAAACATAAATAAATTGTTTTTTTAACAACCGTAAAAAATAGTTGAATAACATTTGTACAGATGGTAGCTTGTTCAAAACATAAATTTGATAGAATATCGGAAAAATAAATGATAAAGGTTCATGTTTTTAACGAATACGACAGTAATTGTTTAAAATGGGTTAATTACAGTTTTGGTAGGTCTGGACCGCAATGTTTATTCATGTATGATGTTCCAAATGCAACACGTGAAACCTGTACATTTCGAGGCAACCGAACGCGCAAAATTTCATCCCATGGTGCGTCAGCCCAATCAAGGAATTCGCGAATTTATCCTACCATCGTTAATTCAAGCAGCGAAATGCGACTTCGGTGACTTGCTAGAAATGCAATTGAAAGATCGTCTAATTGCTGGAATACATGACAGTATTTTGCAGAATAAACTCTTGAAGCTGCCAGAACCCTCTTTTAAAGATATTCGGGCTCACTGCGAACAGTATGAAGATGCGCGTGTGGCAACAACAGATTTGTCGCCAGCAGAAAATTCCTCATGTTCAATACACATAAACGTGAAAAAGCCGAGGATCTGATGCAGACAAATGATGATGATACCTTAACTATGCCGTTTGGCGAAAAATGTAACGTTGACTTTCATACATCCTATCATAGTATGGAGAACACTCCCGTTGACTCTGGTTATTCAAACTGCATCTGGAAAGCGAGTTCGACCGATTTCTAACAGTGCCATTGCTCGTGCTAAAGAACTTTCGTTTGATGATGGAAATTTGACTTCCCTATCAACCGCCTCAAGCGCTATCCCTGTTAACACGTCCGCATCCGTCTGTGTCATTGATTCAAACGCAAAATCTAGATTTCGTTACGAAGAAAGAGACTTCAAAGTTAGCAAACTTCGAAGTTAATCAGATATCATTTTAAATAAATCACGGGACTCATCTTATCAATCGATTTCAGCACTGCCTTCTAGCTCATCTAAACGATCGTCAGACAATGTACTTTTCAAAACTGCTAGAGGAAAAGCCTTACTGGCACCTTGGACTACTGCCATTAACAAAGCGAGAAAATCGTTGGCAACTGTGGATGACGTTTCGGGTTTGCTGAAACCTCCGTGTGTTCAATCAATTTAACCTGCAGACACTGGACAAGCTTCTGATGAACATGCAACAAACCTATTCAAGATTACACAAATCCGAAGATGATTGGAACTGCGGTGGTTGTGATGATTGTTTGAATAATAATCAATACTAATCAATAATTCCGTAATTAAAATTCTTGTTGTAAAAGCTACATTATTCAATACATACTGCAATTCGAGTGAGCGTCGTTTGTTCTCACTTACATTCTTGGGTTGGTTATTCAATTCAATTCAATTCAATTCATCACAGTAACGTTCCACTTCTGACAAAGAAGCTTCGTCAGAGCAGGGGTCATATTTCGGACAGGGAACATTATTACGCAGTAGTCAACCCACCACCACTTATTTGACCTTACCGCTAAATATCCTATAGCATGCCTACAGTGTGTCACGTCTCGTGGGAATGACCAGGATCAGTGGTCCATTCTCCTCACAGCGTATCGAAATCAATCTGATACAAGTGCACACAATCAAGGTCGGTTGACACAGCTGCCCACATACGTAAAAGTACATGACTAACGTGGCTAAGGCTATTTTTGGAGAAAAACAAAAATCTAATTAACTAGTAGGTATGGGGTGAATAATAACTATCTACTTTCGCATCAGTGCCGAGCGCCTGATTGTGGAGATTTCTGCCACATCCACCTTATTGACCGCCTTGACAATTTCGACCGCTTCCGCATGTAGGCGTTCGCTATACGGTTTTATACCGCATCTTAATATTTCCACATTGTCTAGATCGACGCTGTGGCCCGTATCTAAAACGTGCTCCGCCAAGGCGGAATCACGAATAAAGTATTGATTATCCCGCGCATCCCGGGGCTGTTTCCGGACACATTTTATGTGTTCTTCGATTCCAGTGTGAATTTCCCTGGAAGACTGCCTCATGTAAACACCCGAAGAGTGCTTACAGTTGATTCTGTAGATGCTTTTCGTAACGTTAGATAAAGGCTTCTTATCCTTGAGGTGCCTCAGAACCGAACGGATTGTTTTCTCTTTCTTATAAGTTACGCGTATGACCGCCTGGTTCAAGATTCTATGTATCGCTTTAGATGTGCATTTCACATAGGGTATACAAACTTTATCCCGCCAAATATTCTCCGATTTTTCGGTTGGATATTTTACCTTCATCAATTGGCGTTTTACAAAACTTTTTGGATAACCGTGGTCAATGAGCCTTTGGCTCGCTTAACGGTGCGCCTGTTTACGGTCTCTTTCGTCGCTGCACAGGTGTTCTATCTTATGGAAAATGGAACAAGCTATGGAACTGAAGACCTGTCTTGGATGAGCGTAAGTGCGTCGTAGTACAGCATCTGTATCGATAGGTTTCCGATAAACAGATGTTTTATTTTCCCGTCTACATTTTGTGCTAAACAGTCCAAAAATGGAAGAGTGCCTGAGCAAGACTCAACTTCCTTTGTGACAGTAATACATGGGTCTATTTCATTTAAATATTTAAAGAAGGCGTGTAACTGATCTCGCTTGATGATAACAAATGTGTCATCAACATAGCGCCACCATAATTTTGGCTTGAACCCTTCTTTGTCAAGGGCTTTGTTCTCGAAATGCTCCATATACATGTTCGCAAGTACTGGAGATATCGGTGAACCCATTGCCAACCATTCTTTCTGTCTATATAATTGTCATTAAAAGGGGTTCATGTTTAGGCAGATCGATACACCGATGATAATTTGTTGGACGCTCATGTTTGTGAGATCTGACAAACTGGCATCAGATTCCAAGGTTCGTCTAGCTAGGTGTAACTCACATGTATCGACGTTGATGAACAAAGCGCTCACGTCAAAGCGAACCATTATTTCATCGTCATCTATTGTTACCGACTTTAGGCGTGCTGCAAAGTCATATGCGTTCTTGATGAACGAGGCTGTATTGCCGACTAAAGGTTTCAACAAATAAGCCAAATGTCTAGCTAACTCGTGCGCAGGTGATCCGATATCGTCGATGATAGTTCTTATGTATTTTAGGTAGGCCGTAGAACCTAGGAGTTAGAGTAGACTTGGGATATAGGTTATACCACAAGCCCTTTCACAAACTCTCCTTAACGCTACGCAAATACCTAGAGACTACCGTTATGCAGTTATTGATTACCATTTTTATTTTACCATTATCTATCTTTTCATAAGGACCCGCGGATAAGTGTAACCCAACCTTGTCTAAATAGTCGCTTTTGTTCAAAATTACCGTTACTTTACCTTTGTCAGCCTTAGTATTGGCTATATTTCTATCTTGTTTTAGCGTAACAAGTGCTTGTCTTTCGTGTGAATTAAGGATTGCATCGCTTCGTTCCTGGTTTTTAATGACACCTGCGATACAGTTTCTTACATGGGTGACTTCTGCAGAGAATGCAGGACGTGAGAGTAGAGGAACACCACTATATCACTCCAGGGATTAAGTCCATCCGTCTCAACAAATGCTGATCCAACGCGCTTCTGATTATTTGTTGTAATGGTAGAGACAGGAGCCCTTACGGTAGAGAGTTTCAAGTGTTCACCACCAGCGTGGATAGCGTGCTCGCATTGCTCAGCTTCAGCCTTCTAGGCTTCTACAACTTTAATTCATGTCCCCGAGTCCTTAACTCACCTACTAATCAAACGTACTGGAGGAAGTCGTTTCCATATTGACCGAGAAGAATACGACGTGTCAGAAGCAGGCCAAACCTTTCTTTTCGAAGTTCTAAGGAATAAAGTTTCAGTAAGCTCCTTCTATCCTCGTTAGCGACGTTACGCATTCCATGTACTATCTTAGTCCCCCTACTCTATACACAGTCCAAGGAGTCGCATTCGCCTTTAGACTGAGGGAATGCAACAGGTAGCCCATATTCTAACATAGGACGAAGATACGCAGAGAAATGCGTTAACAACATTTACAAAGTAATGGTCGCAAATAAATGCCGAATCGCCAAGAGCTTCTGGGTAGCGCTGCTTATTCTCCGACAAGTGTCAGCCTTCGACTTCAAGGAATCCATAACCAGAATCCGTACGACATTTTCGACCGTTACCGCTCTAATAGGCTTAATTCCCAGAAAGTATTCATAGAAGTATATGCGCGTGACGACTGTCTTGTCTACATTTATAGGCAGCGACCAGCGATGTGTCCTGCTGTTTAATTCATCAACTACGTTTTGCAGTTGCTTGTGACCATTGCCGGAACTGACAGAGGCCCACAGTTTCATATTATAGCTACCGCGTCCAAAATGTCATTCACGAATAATTTGAATAACAATGGGCCAAGAACAAATCCTTGCAGCAATCCTGAGCTTGGTATCATCTCTGAAGACAAAACTACATTCACTTCTACATTATTTGACCGTCCTGAAATGAATGATCGATCAACTTAAGAAAACATCCTTGAATAACTAGACCTTACAGCTCGACGAGCAAGCGGCGTTTGGGTACGCGGTGGAATGCATTACAAAGTCGATAAAAATAACATCGACCGTTTGACCGAAATCAGTCAAAGCTCACCAAATATTTTGCGCCAGGAGTAGATTGTTTACATATTAGCGACTTTCGGTAAATCCCTGTTGTTGTGGATGCCAACACCCACACTCCAAGAGAAAGCGCAATGTTTTCCTCTTGATCAACTTCTCTAAACATTTTCCGATCAGAGAAGTAAGTGTGACCGGTCTGTAATTAGCAGGATAAATGAGGTCAACAACCTTAAACATAGGTATAATAATACCATGTATCCATTCTTCTTGCAAGACCCAAATTTTACAGATTTTTTAAACAACCTGACCAGCAGATCGCACAAAATGTCTGATAGTGCTCCTAAAACTAACGGATGAATACCATCGGCTTCTGACACGGATCTTGTGTCTAACTGTTCCAACAGGAGTCCAACCGTCTCTACATCTACATCAAGATCAAAAAAGATATCACTGTTCATAAAAACCGAAGCAGGATAATTGTCTTCCAGACAGTACACGAAGGCGTATTGCATAACCATGGCTTCTGCTTTCAAACCATCTTAGGCTTTTGACGTTGCCGTAAAAGTTTCCGGAGCTCCTTGTCACATCAAGGGGGACATTTCGCCTGAAAACGACGTGTGCACAACGCGATAACGCCTCAATAACTGTCCAGATATTATTCCACATCACCCGCCAACAATTTTCAACATCAAATGATTGATCGAAAGAGCAGTTGAGAGATGAAGCAACATCCCGTAACTTATCCGCGTCTGCATTCCATAAATTCCTTCTGCGAATAGAATTTGGTGCCCAGCCAGTTTTGCTTTTTCAAATAAAAATTTTGGTGGCATGATCAATACAAACGTCCGTCATTCCGAAGATGAGTAATATCAAACTGCGTTAAAGTGAATACGAAGTCTAAAATGGACTTGCACCCAGTAGGGCCTATTCTGTTCGGTTGTGAAAGATGCTGTACGAGCCCCACATCAACTAAAGCGTCAAATAAGTCCTGCTCGAATGACCCAGAATCTTATTATAGAGAAGTTCAGCCAAAACATAAAGCATTGAAATCGTCATTAATCAAACAGTTTTAAGATCAACCATACGGACAGATTTGTGATATCAGTGTATCTACCTGAGAATAGTGAGAACGATAAATGACACCTATTGTGGCAAATGAAGCTGCAGTCCTTATACGGTACCATAAGCTCCCACCCATACTGGCAGTCTGATGGAAACTAGCCAACACTGCGACGGAAATTTGTTGTTGGAAGTATAAGACAGCCCCACCACCGATTCTAGTGGCTGTTCCATCGAAGGAAATTAGTCTATATCCAGATAGGGCCAGCTCGTGATCATCCTGCTCAGATGAGATATAGGTTTCCGTCACCGCAAAAATCGCTGAAGAGTCCTGTCTAATCCACTCGAAGAGTTTATTCAGCTTGTTTCTCAAGCCCACCGCATTAAAATATATCACTTTTAAATATCCGGATCCATTCGAATGCCTATCGACAGAGGCTCCCAACGAACTTTTGCCTCATCCTTACAACACACACAAGTTAGTTTTACCTGCGACTATGCGCTCGTGAATCTCCTGAGTAGCTTTTCGCATTTTTAATATCTTCCGCAGAGAGATCACGCGGAGTCGATGCTCACTACTCTTCAACCTGTAACCTCGCTTTAGCAGTAAGTTCACATACCCAGCGCAGTCAAACACATTCTTTAAGGGTCTGGGGCGATCTTCTGGAGCTGGCCTGTGGCCCAGACGAAACGCGGTGCCTACCATTATACTTTTACCACTTCATCAAAGACAGGGGCAACCTGCGTCAACCTACTGATATTGATTTCTCGACTTTACAGATTTATGAACGTGCAATAAAAATCGAGGGTACTGGTTGAAAGCACAAGCCTATTCTAATAATCATGCATACATAAGTCTTGCCATGGGAGTTAAGCGAAATTGTTTTAGCTGCGTGGTTTCCTAGTGGCTCCCAGAAGGCTGTTACTGATGTTCCATGGACGACCTTACTTTCAGAGCACAGCGTGATTTCGTTTAGTTTATCAAACTATACACCTGTCATGACGTCCATTAGTGATGCTTGCGGTTTTGTGGTTCTTCAAATAACCTAAACGAAAGTGCAGCTTATTCATCAAGGTTTCCAAATTGACCCACTTCGAATAGTTTTGCCTGATTCGAATGCCTTTAAGGCGTTTTTACATTCACGCGTACCATTCAAATTAGCAGCGTTCAAATAACGGACTTCAGCTAACATAGGACAGCAGGCAATCGCGCAACCTATTAGTGGTATCTGCGTACGCACCGTCTAATTGTACCTTCAAAATTGACAAATATGCTTTTATGGAAGTTTACATGCATCGAAGAATGACATCGTTGTCCTAGCTGGAGACATGAACGCACGTGTTGACCGTCTATCATTAAACGAGCATTTTGTGGCTGATATGTTTGGTCGTGATTGCCATCGTGATGATAATGGCAAAAGATTGCTTAGCTTGTGCTCTAAGCACAGACTTTACCTTGCCAGCACTAACTTCCTCCATTCGAAGCGTCACTGCTTCACCGGGAAATGTCGATTGACAGCCTTTTTCACGCAAATTGACCACATTGCTATCAGCTACTCGTGGTAAAGATGTGTGGAAGATTGCCGTTTATACCGGGACACATGTCTAGAGTCAGGTCATGCGTTTGTTGGTGTAGTTCTAATATTACAGAAATGATATCTGCGACAGCTGTAGACAATTTCAGAAAATTGTTCTAACTCATCAGAACTACTGTAAGCGTGCGACCAGCCATTTGTGAGCTGATACGTGAAGCAAATTGTTTTGCCAGTTTTTAACGTGCCCATGCGCATGGAGCGATGGACAGAACATTTTGAAGCATGGTTTAACTGGCCGCCTGCACCCACCGATTTCTCTCGAGGCTCCGACTTATATGGTAAAATTTCAGTGTACTCCGGAGGCTTAAACGCCAACGGGCATTGCGTGCTGATGCTTTGCTTCGTCATTGTTCGAAGTTGGTGGTTTCGCTTTAGATTGCTAACTTCAAGTGTTGTTTGACAACATATGGGCTAAAGAACGAGGATTTTTGAGAAGGATCAGGTTGCAGTATTTATACTGCTGGGACAAGTTTGCGCAACAGCAGCCGGACTTTCCATGCATCATCTTGAACCGACAAACCAACACGAAAAAGGTCTTCATAACGTCTGAACCAAGTTTTAAACGTGACGTTCGCTTCCGGATCATTGAAAATTCTGCGATACTGTTCGCAATTCCGTCAACGGAGTGTGGAATAGCACGTGCTTTTGTGCTTGGTACTTGCTTTTGAAGTAGAAATTTCATCAACATCATTTGCCGCTCCAAAAAATTTCCATCTTAGATTATTCCCTGATTTCGTAACTTGAATAAACCCGTCGCCAAACTGTTACGTTCTTGATATGGAGCTAATCTTGCACCCGTATATGCTTCCCACGATATTGCCTAACCTACTATTGAGAAAGAAGACGAAGGCTTCAGAGAAGTTCGTATGGCAGCTCACTTCCAATAATGACACACTCGGTTTACTCTTCAATATATATACGTATAGAATGTAAAAGGAAATAACCTTGGAAAATAGTACATGTAACACCGCTTGTTTTTCCTTGACAATATTAACTTCCGTTAATTCGTGCGTGCATCGTAAACGCTCTGTACACGTTTTGGCTACAGCAAAAAACCTTTCATCTCCTGTGCCTTTTCTCCAACGTTCTTGGGGACATTATTGTAGTAATCTGCTCTACTACAAATTGGTGAACCCTCCATACACTCATCCTTCGTGTATCTTTCCGGTAAGTCAAACGTTTTTCCGATTATTTTTTTTCGGCACTTATTTTTTGGGTACGTATTTCTGTGTGTTTCGTTTTTTATTTCGCACCTGCTATTTCAATCAGTTTTTTGTCACTTAGACGGTTCATCATGAGTGAATCTAAGCGCATATTATTGGCCTCTACGGCCATCACAGTTCCCAGTTTCCTTCCTTAGGACCCCGAGTATTCGTTCTACTTATTTGAAACGGAGCTTAGCGCCAAGAATATCGTAAATGACGCAGCGATCTCCTCCTATTTGACACAAAACTGCCTACCGACATATTACTGCAGGTTCGCAACGCAGTCCTCACTGCCCCCGAAGGCAACCGCTACCATAGCCTCAAACAAGCCGTGATTTTCCGCACGGTCCATTTCGAACGCGTTAGGCTGCAACAGCTCTTTGGCGATCTGGAGGTTGTCGGAAGAAAGCCATATACCATATTGATGGAGATGCGACGGCTTCTGGGGTCAGCTCGTATGGATGAGTCGTTAATTCGGGAACCTTGGGTCCAGCGCCCACCGAAGTACGTGCAGGCTATCCTAGTTTCAGCAAAAACTACTCCGATATCTGAGCTGGCAGAGATGGCGGATGGCATCTTCGAATGCATAAACTATCATCCGGATGCCCATATCACCGCCGTAGCATCAGGACAAACACACACACGAAGTAGAACCGATGATAACAAAGCTACAGACCTTATGGCTGATGTTGCAGAATTACGCAATGAGTTTTAAAGCCTCACACTCAGCCGCAGGCCGCAGTCACGCACCCCAACCCACCGGCGCTCGAAAAGCCGTAATAATATGCTGGGTTCACCGGAAGTATGGCGAGAAAGCGCAAAGTTGCATAAAGCCTTGCGCATATCACACCTCGCGAGCGGGAAACTTTCGGGCCGACAAGTAACGACGGCTACCGCCGTCGTCTATTCTATAAACCTGATAAGCCTACTGGCATACATTTTCTGTTAGACACCGGTGCAGAGGTAAGTGTGCTCCCGTCTAGCTAATTAAGCCAGCACTTAAAGGCTGCAAACGGGTCCTTAATAAAAACCTACGGTCAACGCTCTTTGATTCTCGATTTAGGTTTGCGTCGTGAATTCCGCTGAATTTTCACGATCGCCGCTGTATATTTTACAATACTAGGCGTTGACTTGTTGCACGCATTCGATCTTCTTGTAGATTCCCGACGCTCGCAACTGATAGATGGAACTACCCGTCTTAAAGTTCTTGATACCCTGAGCAGAGACGCAAGGATATCTCCGGTATTTAGCTACGGCGACATCGAACCATCGTATACCCCGCTGCTTGCGAACTATCCTAACTTATTCCGCGCATCACCGACTGTACTACCTGCAGTCTCCACCCCAGTGGAACACCATATTACCACTAGTGGGCCCCCGGTTTACGGAAGACCGAGGCGAATAACGCCTGAAAAGTTACAGATAGCGCGCAAAGAGTTCCAGCACATGCTGGCATTGGGCATCATACGACCTTCCAGTAGCCCTTGGTCCTCTCCTCTGCACATGGCACCCAAGAAAAACCCAAACGATTGGCGCCCGTGCGGTGTTTACCGCATGTTAAATAAAGCGACGGTACCCGATAGGTACCCGATCCCGCATATTCAAGACCTGGCTGCCAATATCCATGGGTGTACCATTTTTAGCAATGTAGACCTGATTCGAGCGTATAACCAAATACCGGTCGCGGAAGCGGACATCCCAAAGACGGCAGTTACCACACCGTTCGGACTTTACGAATTTGTCCGTATGCCGTTTGGTTTATGTTATGCCGCTCAAACATTCCAGTGATTTATGGACCAGGTTTGCAGAGGTCTTGATTGCGCTTACGTATATCTCGACGATGTACTGATTGCTAGCGCATCCGCGGAGGACCACATTTGCCACCTAACGGCACATTTTGATCGTTTGTCCAGTCATGGGATAACGATCAATGCGTCTAAGTGCAGTTTTGGCCAGACTCGGATCGATTTCCTGGGTCATCGACTTTTAGCTTCGGGTATTCGGCCACTGGATGAAAACACGGATGCCATTGTCAACTTCCCAGAGCCAACAACGTTTAAGGAGCTCCGGCGTTTTCTGGGACTGGTAAACTTTTACCGAAGATTCATCCCACAGTGCGCACGAATCTCCCAGCCGTTAAGTGATTTGCTCCGTGGTAGTGCGAAGACATTACTACTAACGGAAGAAGCCAAATCGGTTTTCACTTTGTTAAAATCACACATAACAAACATCAAATAACGTAGCCACTATAGGCCCGACGCCCCGCTGTCATTGTTTACGGACGCATCTGCCAAAACAGTGGAAGCGGTGATTCAACAATACGTTGACAGGTCATGGTTTCCTATATCGTTCTTCTCTAAGCGGCTCCATCCCGCAGAGACCCGATATAGCACGTTCGGTAGAGAACTTTTGGCTATCTACCTCGGAATTAAACATTTCCGCCATTTCCTGGAGGGCAGACAGTTCGCAGTGTTTACTGATCATAAGCCCGTCATCCACTCGCTCAGCAAGTCATCAGAGCGATATTTTCCTAGAGAGACGCGGCACCAGGATTTTGTCAGTCAATTTACGACTGACATACAGCATAACGCAGGTGCCCGAAACCCGGTCGCGGATGCACTCTCTCGAATAAATGTAGTAGAGTTGCCGTCCTCCATTGACCTCAGTGAGATCGCCGCAGTGCAAGCTGCTGAAACCGAAACTGCACAGCTCAGGGACTCCACTTTCCTTGACATTAGACTTTTACCCTTGCCTGACGGCTCGAGCGATTTCCTGTGCGACGTTTTACAAACCACACCACGACCACTGATTCCGTCTGCATTCAGGCGGCGCGTTTTTGAGGGATTACACCATCTCTCCCATCCTGGCATTCGTGCCAGTGTTAAAATGATAACGGCTCGATTTATCTGGCCAAAAGCTAGTAAGGATATTCGAAGTTGGGCCAAAGCGTGTCGTGAATGCCAGCTCACGAAAATCCATCGACACACCAAGAGTCCATTAGGAACTTTTGTCGAAACGGATGAGCGCTTCTCACACATAAACGGAGACTTAGTCGGCACATTGCCCCCTTCGCGTGGCCACATATATATCCTCACGATAATCGGCCGTTTCACCAGGTGGCCTAAGGCCATTCCACTTCCACTTCCATCCCCTTTTCGAGCGTTGGTTGGCACAGTTCGGTTGTCCGGGTATTGTCACTACGGACCGAGGTTCCCATTTCGATGGTGCCTTCAGTAAATTGCTAGCTACTCTGGGTTGCCAGCATCACCGAACTACAGCTAACCACCCCGCGGCGAATGGGATGGTCGAAAGGTTGCACAGGCAGCTTAAGGCGGCTTTGATGGCGCATGAAGATATTGACTGGACCGAAGTCCTACCGATCGTCCTCCTATGTTTGAGGTGACCTTTAAAAACCCTTTTGCAGGCTACCGTAGCCGAATTGACATACGGTCGCGCCATTGCTCTACCTGGCAAGTATGTCGCCCCACACAAACAATCACCCTCCGCCTACGGCGATTACGTGACGCTCTTGCGCCATTACATGGGTCGTTTTCGCCCATCACCCCCCACGGCTTCAGGCCAAATCATCACATGTCCCAAAGGAGTTGGCTAATTGTCCACATGATTTTCTCCGGAATGACATGATGAAGCATTTTCTTTACCTTCCTTATACTAGACCGTTCAGAGTAATTTGGCGCTCTCCCAAGACGGTCGTCATTGACCGTGTCGGCAAGCATGACACAGTCTCAATCGACAGAGTTAAAGCGTCTTTAATGGACGAGAAAGTTATTCCACATGACCCAACGCCAACCCCGGCACCACTGGTCATTACCCCTACTGTACCAACAGCTAACCTAGAGCCGACCACTACAGTAACCAAACGTGCCAAACGGCAACCCGTTCGATTCGCTGATTTTGTTGTAAATAGTTAATACTTTCATATGTTTTGGCATACACGCGTGCATTATTTCGTACCTCATTCTAATCACTCGGTCGTGGCCCTGAACCCATGCACTAGGGAGTTTTCTTTTTTTCTTCCCTCAGGAACGCACACACCCACCGCTAATGTCACCGAATCGCGCACCCTTCCTGGTCCACCTACGCTTGCCTCCAACTCAACCGGTAGCCCTAACCACCAACACGAGCACAATTGTTCCAACACGCCTGTCATGTCACACAAGGTCCTTACCAGCCCAGATTGACACGCCAACCGATTCTCCTGGCGCGGCCGTATAGCATCCTTCTTCAGGACACAGGAAATTCTGAGAAGAGACTGTGTTTTCGAAGCCTCTGGTTCTTGTTGTCAAGCATGCGAATGCGCCTGTTTCTGCTCAAATTGAGTGTAGCGACCAAATCGTCACTGGGGAAGAGTTTCTGTCACGGAAACTAGTTGTCTGCTACAAGCCACGAAATTCTTATACCGGGAATGACGAGCTTTTACGAATCGATCCCAAATCAGAACAAAACGTCAATTTACGCTGTACTATATTGACAAAGACGATTAAAAAGCAAAATATAACAAACCTCAACGGTAATCGAATACAGGTTTCAATGCAAACCCAACGCGTCCAATAAACGGAAGTCAAACAGCTCAGTTGAGAGCACAAAAAATTACCGTTTTCCAATAACGGTAAACACGGGTAACGGACAAATCAAAATGTGCGGAAGCCGAAGTGCAGTTAAACAAAGGAACAATGTTCGGGAAAGAAAACTCTCACAGATTTAACATTAAGTTTGAATGTTATTTTCAATTTAAAGAACAAACAAAAAATATCACTGGAAAATTATGACACAAAAAACTTGATAAGGAACACGGGTGTAGGGTGGGAAACAACTTTCTCCAATTCGTTTGATCGTGCTGGACCGAAAGAGGAATTTTCAAGACATCAACGCGGATACATACACCGCCCACCAAAATTCAACCAAATCTGAAAAGCAAATAGAGACACAAACACTGAACTGCGGGGCTCTCCTCTACCTGGCTACCCGACCCGTGTACCTGCGCGACCCATGACAGCGACTCGACGGTCAAATGTTTGGTGGTATCTCTGGAGTTGGCAGACCCGAAGACCCGCCTCCCGCCTAAAACATTCGCCTTCAGTGTAATCAACCGTTCGTCTTCACATGCAACCGGCAGACTGAATGCTTGGTGGTATTTCTGGGGTCAGCAGATCCGAAAACCTGCCTCCCACCTTAAGCACCAGCCCCCGGGCCCGACACCCAGGTACAGTAGAATAAAGCAAGTGACTTTATTTAGTGGCGAGTCACACACGCCACGTCGCATCACCATCACTGGACACCTGTGGCTTTTTATAGGGAAAATGTTTGCTAGACAAAGACCCACCACGTCATCCGGTTCTGCCAGCGCCCTACAATAAGCTCATGCATGATACCCTACCCGAACGAGCCTTATGTATTGCATACTCAAACAGCGACATTTTGCGCCATCTAAACAAGTCTAAATTACAAAATATTGTATCCGGGTTTCCAAACGTAAATGGTTCATCAGGTATACAACCGAAAGGTTTACGCCAATCATACGTATTGTCATGCTGACCATACGTCGCCCTAATCAAAGCTGATTCAGTGTCATGTGAACCAGGCCTACTTTTCATTTGGGCTGATTTGGTGTCAGGTGAGCCAGGCGTGTTCTCCATCTGATCCGAATTATTGTCGGAAAATTCTGTCACAAAATCCGACTGAGCTAATTCAATGTCAGGTAACTCAGCTTCCTGATCACCATCGACAACACAAAGGTCAATATCCTTCAACATTACACCAATAGAAACAATTTTTCGACAATTGACGAGGCTAACAGGCCTTGCTATTGTATGCGATTGCCCGAAAAGGTCCTTCAGGATTGATCTCGCCCGCTTATAAGCACGTTCAGGTGGCAGCATGACACACTCTTCAATAGCTTCCTTTGCTATACCTCGGCAATAATGTAGCAAATATAGAAACCTCTGTCCGTCATCACGAGTTCTAGACTGCACATAGTTCTCGAACTGACAAAAAATTTCCCGTAGGTGCTAGCTGAACCGTCAAAAGACATCAATTCTATCTTCGGAAGGTCAGATCTTGGTAAACTACCGGGCTTTTTATTACGAACAGAATCTTCTACCTCCGAACGAGGGTAGTCAGCTACTTCTTCATTTTGATGCTCACAATGCGCAAGATGACTTGCCGAAGCAGCAATCTCAGCCATTTTAACCTCCTGTGCCGCCTCAAGCAATTTCAGTTGCATCTCGAGAGATTTACGTTTCTGCGACAGTTTTAGGAGTTCCAAGCGCATCTTAGCCTTACGAACAAGGATGTTTGATTCTATCTTTGAACTCCTTAGGCTACCTCGAGAGCCCTCAACAGAACAATGAATGCGCTCACCTGCGGTGTCTTCCGTTCGAATATCGACCAACCGTTGGGAAGATTTGATCTTTTCGACAAAACTGCGGGTAACAGGCATATTGACGTCGGCGAATTCAACGTATAGTACTGTATTGTGTCCACAAATTTGACGTTGAGTACTGTATTGTCTCCAAATTGAGACAAATACGGTCCAAATCGAACACGACGTTGAGTACTGTATTTTCTCCAATTGAGACAAATACGGTCAAAATCGAACACCACGTTGAGTACTGTAGCGACCAAATCGTCACTGAAGAATAGTTTCTGTCACGAAACTAGTTGCCTGCTACAAGCCACGAGATTCTTATACCGGGAATGACGAGCGTTTACGAATCGATCCCAAATCAGAACAATACGTCAATTTACGCTGTACTCAACGGTAATCGAATACAGGTTTTAATGCAAACCCAACGCGTCCAATAAACGGAAGTCAAACAGCTCAGTTGAGAGCACAAAAAATTATCGTTTTCCAATAACGGTAAACACGGGTAACGGACAAATCAAAATGTGCGGAAGCCCAAGTGCAGTTAAACAAAGGAACAATGCTCGGGAAAGAAAACTCTCACAGATTTAACATTTAGTTTAAATGTTATTTTTGATTTAAAGAACGAACAAAAAATATCACGGGAAAATTATGACACAAAAAACTTGATAAGGAACACGGGTGTAGGTGGGAAACAAATTTCTCCAGTTTGTTTGATCTTGCTGAACCGAAAGAGGAATTTTCAAGACATCAACGCGGAAACTATTCCCCAGTGACGATTTGGTCGCTACATTGGGTTCATACTAAGAACACGCCAAACGGGAAAATCCTGCTAGCAGCTGTTCACTCCATGTGAGGCGGCTCGGCAGTACGTTCACTCACATTTGAGACGCTAAATGGGTTAGTCCTGATCGGTTCACCGTACATCCTACTCTCGAACCACCGAAGATCGACCCACGCAGACCGAGCGCCCTGGCTGACTTCTATGTGACTGGTTGCTGGGTGACTACGTTCCTACCCGGGGTAACCTGACACCCGCATGCCCCACGCTACTGGCAACTCCCGATCAGAAGTCTTTGCTGACCAGACTTCTTGGAGGGGGCTGTGTAATACCGCTTGTTTTTCCCTATCAAAACATTGACCTTGGCAATATTAACTTCCGTTCGTTCGTGCGTGCATCGTAAACGCTCTGGACACGTTTTGGCTACCGCGATAAACGTTACATCTCCTGTGCCTTTTCTCCAACGTTCTTGGGTTCATTGTTGTAGTAATCTGGTCTACTACATACATTAAAATCGCGTCAAGGACTCGATGGACCAATGAGAATAAAGGGTGAATATATGCGAAAATGATGAAATAATAAAAATGGTTTTCGCGCCAAATAATTTAAATCTATGTTGACATAGTGTCAACGTGGGGCTTAGATACTATCAGGTTGCCCAGACCTAGACAGATATGGAAAATAAAAAAGAAATTGAAATGGTAGTGAGACTCCAGCCTGTTTCAGCATGCAACTCACCACCAGTGGCCAATCAATTTAGCACGGTGTTAGATGCACAGTACAGCACAGAATTACTGTACGATTGCACATCCGTGCACAACTGAGAGAAATGCTGATGCTTGCTCGTTTGCGATGGTTAAAACAAGTTTCAAGAATGCTTAGTCACCGTTTACAGTACAGCGCCTTATTCACAGAGCCTGGTAGAAGCTGTAGAACGATCGTGTGGACAGTTCATGACGCAGCGAGTTAGGATGAAGAATTTGTTTTAGTTTGTTCTCTGAATATTTGGTATGTTAAAAGTAAACTCAACGCTTTGTCCAGAAACGACAAAAGACCAACTAGTGCGATTGGAAACCAACACGAATTAAGATTTCGGAAGAATCATACAAGAAAGGATCAAATCATAATCCCTTAACAACAGTGTGATCACATCATGGCTTTCAAAAGACAAGTGATTCGGTGGGATCAGTGAAACATATTCAACGTATCGATGTTTCGAATGGAACCGATCGAAATTAACTAATTTGACAAATCAGATTGAAATCACAACACGAGAGGTGGTACAAAGACGTTTGATGTAAAAGCTCTCGACATTGACCTTATGAACTAATAATAACTTGTTCTTCACCGCTCAGTTTGAAGGCACTCAAGCTGGTGAATAGCTCTCGGCTGCTGAACATATATAATGCCGACAGTGAGTGAATGAAATATCTTTTAAAATTGGCTATTTATCTTTGTGCGCTAGCAAACAGCTGAAACCTGATTTTGGAGCACCACGATACTTCAGAGAATGTAATTTGTTCACGTTAGACCTTCTTGGTATTTGATGACATTAGGCAAGGAGAGAAAGAGGCAATTCTGGACATTTCGCTAGACAGTGACGTGAGCACAGTTTTAAAATTAGTCTCAATAATCCTTTATCTATTTCTATAATCGATTGAATGAGCTCGTTCGATTAACTGTTTTTAGATCGAACAATTAATCAGTGAATCACAACTTTCGTTGCTGTCTCATATTGGTTAAATTTCATTCTTCTTTTTATGCCGACTTAGTTTCAATCCTACACAAGTAATTCCTTAAAATAGCTTTCTTTTCTTTTACCAGAACAATCAAGAGTGACTGGGCGTAATCTTTTAGTCCATTGTCAGGCCGGCGTCTCACGTTTCCCGGCATTTGTTATTGCCTATGTGATGACTCATTCATCGCTCAGTTTGCACGAGGCATTCCATTACGTCAAAACGCGTCGTCCAATCATTTCGCACAATTTCGCATTTCTCGGACAACTTTGTGACTTGGAATCTTTCCAATGGGTTGGTAGCGCGAAAGCCAGAGACACTGGATTGCATAAGCGCATCCGAATCATGGCTAACCCAGCCGGACGCTACGGATGATTCAATGGCTGGTGCCATTTCAAGTATGAATCGTGCGGCGGTGAATGATATTGAGACACCAATCTTAGGCCA
The DNA here is from genome assembly GCA_013407085.1 of Atriophallophorus winterbourni. Taxonomy (NCBI): domain Eukaryota; kingdom Metazoa; phylum Platyhelminthes; class Trematoda; order Plagiorchiida; family Microphallidae; genus Atriophallophorus; species Atriophallophorus winterbourni. The sequence goes on along the minus strand of JACCGJ010021450.1, from coordinate 5,204 downwards.
CGCTCAGCGAGCTTTAAACGAAATCCCTATGTAACCGCATTAAAACGATTCTCCAAATGTGTACAGTTATTTCTTTTGCAAATAAATTCCATGCTCAACCAGCTCACTCGTTTTCCCTGTTAAACGATCTTTCATTCTAGGTAATTCAAAATTTTTAATGGTCTAAAAAGCAACAAGCTTGACAATAACCATAGGATGGTAACAATTGAAATGCAAGTGTATAAAACACAATAAGCATTTGGATTAACGTGCGTGACCCCGAGTGTGCACATTGAGTACTCAAGCGAGCCAATCGGTCATCAGATGTCATTCACACCTGTCAAGACCAAAACAATTAGGGGTGGTGGTGCGTCAGTTGATATTGATCGCGCCTGTCTATCTTAACGAGCGCAGAACCCACTATGGGCGCTGCAGTACTTAACCAGCTTAGGATTGGTCAGGTGAATGAAATTTGAGCTTGAACCCTGTTCCTACTGACACCCTTGGTCTGACGAAGCTTCTGAGTCAGAAGCGAAACGTTACCAATGAACTACTCTCACCGATTCATTACAAACTTTATTCTTGTTGTTGTGTTTATTGCAGCCAAACAAATTAACGATATATCAGCGTAAAGCTTCTGTGATTGCGAATATCTTCACGAGTAAGTTGATTGTGTCAGCTCTTTTTTGCCAGCCATAAATCAATTAATAAATCCAAATGAACGTAATTGTAAATACTGCGAGTTTGTTTCAGAGAAAAACTTAAGTGTGGGAACTTAACCAATTGCATAACATATGAATAGTTTTTCAAATGTCAATTTTTTCCAAGTTTCTGACTAAATTTACATAACAATGGGGCTGGTTTTGCGAGGCAATGTATGATTGAAATGATGGTATGGCTGAATGTGGATTTATTTTGAAATCCTTTAAGGCGCCTTGTTTCAGACCGTACCATGAACGAATCCGCCATACGGTGATGACTTTACTCACCTCCGACTAGCACCATTTAGTGTTTCTGCTTAACGCTTTTCAAAAATTACCAAGAGTTGATTTCAGGAATGTATTTTTATTCATTCATTCATTCATGGTGCAGTCCTCGTCAAACCAATCCTACTTTCTCATCGAATTCTTAATAAGCGAAATGGTTCTTTTTTACATAGCAATATGCGTCTTTTTATTCTTTGTTTACCTTTCTGATCTTCCGTGTTTTCACTCCACCCTTGCTCTGAAATACGCTGACGAGGTTGTCGTAGTTTTTGACCACCATAGAAGTGCTGACCCTTCTTCGTCAGAATCTATTATCAATACACTCGGCATATCGCTAAATCCCGAAAAATGTTAAGAGACAATCTTCTCCAACTCGATTGGTCAGCGCCGTCAAAACCTGCTTCACGAAATACCTTAGGATTCCTTTATTGTCTCTTAGTTCAGCGGAAGCGAATATTTCAATTATCTTGGCGCTACGTTATCACAAAATCTCAATTGGACTGATCATGTGACTACACAGTTCTTGAAGGGTAGCCATGCCTTTCGCCTGCGTTCCCACATCGTCACATCATTGTTTCCTGCATTGTTCCTCAATTTTCTATGCATCTCTTGTAATTTTCCCGGTCTACTTGAAAAGAATTTCCTGATGATAAAAGGAGGCATTTGAGTCAGCGTACGAATGAGCTATGGATCTACCGGGTTAATTCGAGATTTGATCGTTGTTCGACACTTCCGTGAATGTGACAGTTTGATCAGAATCATTTCGTCCGACGAAGCAAACCCACTACATGAGGTCTTCGTGATATGCGAATCGTTGTCATCTACGCGAAGCCAATATGTACTCCCTTATTCGAGAACGGAAAAATTCAGAAGTTCTTTTCCTCTTACATTCGCCGCAATTTGGTTTATCAATGGAAGGTTATTCTTGATCTGATCAGGTGACTGACAGTGTGAATTTTGACATTGAATCCTCACCCGAACCATGTTTACGCAACGTATTAAGAATAGTATTTTAGTGTGGATGAATTAATATTATTGCTGAAAATCTGAGTAAACGAATAAAGCCATTTTCGAATTCATTCGTATATAGCATAATTAACCTTGTTTGAACTGATGGCAAGATTGGCCTACATAATACGTCAACATAAATTAGATTTGTCGTCTGTGCAATCAGTCATTTTCACCTACCTGAACGAAGAATAAACTACGACTTTCGCGAGCCGGCCTTTTACAAAACAAATTACAAGCCATTGACAAATTTGAGATTGGAGAGTCAACTTCACTCGAAACGACACACCTAGTGGCAAGTGGCTTCTGATTCAAGAAATATACAGTGATTCGAAACTGTTATGGCCAATAAACAAAGATTTTTAAATCGATATCATAACTATTTTAACACCCACCCACGCTCAGTATACTTCTGCATCTTGCACAACAACATTTTTTTCTCTAAAACAGTGAATTCCAATAGTTTTAATTTCATATCAAACCCCTGAGGTTCATTGAGGGCGCTCATCTCTGATTAATTTAGCACGGATCTCAATCGATAATATGATTCCACGTACCAGTGTAGGCGCTAGGTTATCGCAGCTGTTTTCCAAAATATTGTTGTTATCGATTGTACACTTGACTGCCGTGGGGATCTTGGCCAATTGTGATGCTCACATCCCTAGCACTTACACTCCACCACCGATTATAATTCCCAGAAAATGCAACCGCGATGTGATTCGAACCTGGACTTTCTGATTGCGAGTCGACCGTGCTATTCGGTATGCAAGCCACCCCGAATTTTAGCTGTGCAGATAGAAAATTTAATTTCATAGCGTTAGCTGTCTACCGTGTTGACCTAATTTGTGGAAATAACTGTCAATCGCTTCGGTCGGTAGACCTTTTGACCGTTCAGTAGGTTCATTCCCTTGCCTTGTATTGATTACAGTATGATAGTGGAGAATGTCCGCACCATTATATCATTCACTATGCTCATCTGTGAGATATCAAAACTAGTCCCACGTGCAAGAACCCATACTTTCGTGCCGCTTCGACGACAACAATTCACGCATTATCTCTCGTTAAGCGACATTACACCCGAACAGCAGTCATAACCTCTAATAATTGTGCTTTGTTTTATTTGGCTCCACCGACGTTGGACGTCGTGTCATATCCGAGCGAGAAATAGTTAAAAAAGAACTGGATATATTGATAGAAAAAGTTATACTTGAATGCCACTGTTACATAGGGTTCTCACAAAGAACCACGATGTTTAAATACAGAATCACAAAGTGATCCCTGGCCAAGCGCTCGAGGCTCATATAAAAAAGCAATGTATTGTGGTGCTCGCATCCCCATCCCTTACACACCGGTTTCTGGCTGTTTGCCGTCATCAGGTGGAGACGGTAAGATCATGTTCAGTGAGCCTTGAAACAATGGAAAAGCGATAAACGCAGTCAAATTTGTATGCCACTGTTATATTGCTGTTGGCCTCCGTCGGTCGATGTCGACCATGGATGTATATCACATCGCATGAATTTCATGTTTTGCAACTTTTTGAATGACTAAACAGTCCGATTGGGGAGGAACAATCTCTCTCGCAGCGCTTACAACGATAGTCAGAACTCTGTTGTATTGCATCAGTTGCACTTTGTTGTATAGAATTCTTACAAAGAACATAAAGTTCAAATACAGAATCACAAAGTGATTCAGTGGCGTTAAAGTATAACATTGTATACCACTTATCCACTGTTTCGAAGCTCACTGAACCTCATCTTACTATCTCCACCTAATGACGGCAAACAGTCAGAAACCGGTAGTGGTGGAGAAGTGCAGGGGATGTGAGCAACACATTACTTTGGATATATTGATGTTGTGCACCCGTTTGTGTTGAGAGTATCTCTGCAAAATTGATGCTATTGTACAGGAGTATAGTGAATAATGTTCTATGCTCCTTGTCCATTTCAAGTTATTGAACATTGGAAAACTATGCTTTCTAATGTTCTATGCTCCTTGTCCATTTCAAGTTATATTGTACAAAAACATTGCTTCCTAATCACCGAATTGAATTTTCTACTTCTGATCGTAAAAAAATTATATCGAAATGCTACTTCATGTTTCAGTTGTTCGGCTTTTCAACTAAAACCTACCCTAAGCTTTTCTCAATGCGCTTCCTACACTAAATGATCGATCTCTCTGGAATGACTAATACTTTACACTGACTGGTATTCCAAATAATTTGTTAGGTTTAATGCGGCATTTCATTTGGTTGATTCAGCGAGGAATTTACGAAAACTTTCGCAAAATAAACAATAGAAAGTATAAATACTTCTTTTGATCCCCTGGTGAAAAATATTTTGTTGATTGTAGCATCGCGGAATTCTTTTTGCTTATTTTCGAATACATCGCCCGGGTAAACTGTGTTGAAAAGTATTCACATTTTAGGTTTGAGTAGTGCGTTGTGTACCGGCGAGAACTGAATCATAGCTATACAACAACATTTTTCTTCACCCGGTTTTCTTGTTTTAACAGTAAAACGAGCAATACCAGCAAAAATAAACACGATAAAAACAAATTGGTTCTGAATTCATTGATTTCGCTTAGAATCGGTCGATTTGCGGAGAGGTCCATGTCTGGGCAAAACGTCGACATCAGATCACGGTAGATAACTTGCAGCTGACCGTGAGAAAAAATTTACTCAACAGTTTCTCCACAAACGGGACGATATATTCACTTACATGCGGTAGCAGTCTGGTCCATCCTGTTTTAATCGTTTCCTGGCACATTAGTTCGGTGGATAGAATTTGAGCGCTTCTGCCTCAGCTGTTCTCAAAATGTTTCAGACAAGCCTTCGAGACGCGTCTCGGACAGAAAATGAAACATGTGGTTCTAGCCAGTATCCCGTGTCAAGCAGATCAGTGAAGATTTCGTGTCTTTTCAAGGAGCCGTGAGCAGGTGAACAGAGCTCACAATGAAACGGAATCTCCGGTGCTCATTGATTAGGTAGCATGCATTGCACTGAACGGTGTGTGAAACATTTCTTCTCGAATTTCATTGTGTGGCCACGCAAAGATTTTGGTATTAGACATCAACATTAATCGATGTCGATTGATGGAAGCTAACACCTACAACGTGAGATATCGTGTCCGAAGTTGCATGCTTTACGTCACATATAATATTTTTACAGCTGAAGATGTACGTGGACATCAAAGTAGGCTAGGCTTTCCCTGTATTCAGATTTTAACCTTATCA
>JACCGJ010021449.1:0-40352 GCA_013407085.1 Atriophallophorus winterbourni | reverse complement strand
ACTCCGGACTAGTGATATATGATATTGATGTTAACCGGTGGTGCTCTACATGTGAGAATTGCGCAGTTTTACTGCTATTAGCCTCTTAAGCTTGTGCAACCTGACAGTATCGCAGCCCGCGTGGATTGTGACTGTGCATCATCATCATGGACAGCATTGGAACGATAGGAAGTACCGAATGCTTAACTGCCGTACACCCACGACGCGTTAAAATCCTCAAAATTGTAAAAAGTGGAACCGAAGAAGCTAATGAACCTGTATAAAATTGGGTACAGACACTGGGATGTGATGTATGCACCTCGAATCAAACATGCGTTCAAATGTTGTGAACGAATAACAATCCATCGTGCATGCTATCAGCAGAAAGCAACCAGCGTCCAGAGGAGCTACCGATCTAGAGTATGCGGATGACATCGCACTTCTGGGAGATGACTCTCATATAATGCAACAATCCCTGGACCGCCTGGCACTTGAAGCTTCAAGGTATGGCATGTGCTTTACGCCTAAAAAATGTAAAACACCCAGGATTGGAGCGGCTCTCTTCCAAACCTAACTGTGTGCGATGTCAATCATGAATTGGTCGACAGCTTTGTTTACCTTGGTAGTTGTATCTCTGCTGGCGGTTGTGTCGAGGACGAGATCTCACATCGTGTTCACTAAGCGGGTGCAGCGTTTGCTAACCTTCGCCACTTGTGGCGTCGACGCGATGTTTCAATCCTTACTAAAGGCCGAGTGTACAACGTAGTGGTGCGTGCCACACTACATTATGGCAGCAAAACCAGGTCTATCCGAGCGGAAGATGTCCGTCGGCTTTCTGTTTTTGACACCTGTTGCCTGCGTAGGATTACACGCATTCGGTGGCATCGTGTTACAAATATAGATGTCTGCAGCGGGTGTTCGGAACAGGTGGACATGGACTGAGAGAAAAACTGATGGTTGCTCGTTTGCGATGGTCGGGACATGTTTTCAGAATGCCTACTCACCGTTTACCGTACCGCGCCTTATTCGCAGAGCCTGGCAGAAGCTGGGAGAAACGATCGGGTGGCTAGTCCATGACGTGGCGCGTTGGGATGAAGTAACTCACCGTTGCGCTAGGCTGAGTTGAGTCTATTCGTTTGTCTAGGTTGGGTCCAAAAGCTCCACATAATAGTTGTCTGGAAACCTTACGCGATACGGCTGCAATCCGAAGTCAGTGGCGCCAGTGTATTTTATTATCCGGTATTATTTCATATTTAAAAAACAAAAAAACCCACAAAATCGCCTGCAGTGAAAGTACAAAAACAAGCTGCTGTTTGCGCATTTGCTTTTGCATATTCCGCTTGCCTGCTTTCCCTTTTTTCACGCGATCGCTTATCTGCTTTTCCTGCTTCATATTGCTTGGCACTTTGCCTGGCTCAAGAATTGTGCTTCATGATGATGATGAAGCCGTATTTCTGTCAGGGCTACCTATTAGATAACTATCAAACAGCAGTGAATGAGCAAAGAGAATGTGAACAAGCATTCTGCCATTTGACCTGTGTGTTCATATTTGCTTGTTGGCGCGATGTTACCTGGTGGCCAAGACCAATGTAGCGGGTTAACCGAAATAAAGCCACTCGAAAGTTATGCTAAATCGCCTGATCCACAAGGCAGTAGGCTGAGACTAAGGTAAAGGTAAGGTAAGAAAGCACAAGCCTGATCCAGGCAAAGTGCTGCACAGTCAGAGACTGCACGTGGGCTAAGATACTGTCAGGTTGCCCAGGCCTAGATAGATATGAGGAAGAAAAGAGAACAGGCTGAGACTAAGTATGAGTAGCTCTGTTGGCACCATATGGGACATATGGGTCCAGTCTCAGCACTATGGTGGGATGATAACCTCAACGTGGTTAACCTACTCAAATAATTATTGTTTCACATGTGCATCAATACAAGACTAATTCCTTGATAGTGTTTAGCCGATATTTATTACAATTTTAATTTTTCAGTGATCACAGCAATGGATTCAGAATCTGATGAATTTTCCGATGCACTTGATAACCTATCCGAGAAGTATGATGATGCCAGCCCTACTCCCGGTACCACTTGTTCCCCCGAAATCAATGGTGCCAATAACGGAAGTAAAAATACTGACGTTTTCAACGATGGCGCCCATAAACCACCTGACGTCTCTCCTCCGATTGTAGATTTGGATGAGGAAAGATTAAAAACGGAATCCGCACTCACAGAAACAGAACTTTCGGTAATCTCGTAAAAATGATTTCTCAAACATTCAGAACCGCAAATCTGAATCCCAGTTGCTCAAAGATGGAGCCAATGAGCTCTTTCGAAGTTCAGCATTCAACGAAGCGCTGGAACAATATTCAAAAGCCCTAGACATTTGTCCTATGAAATTTGGACACGAACGGGCTATTTTGTTCTCCAATCGAGCTGCTTGTTATAATAAATAAGTTTGTCGGTGACGACGTTATCAATATACTTATATCATGTGGTAGACGCATCATGGATCAGAATACATTGCGTTTATCTAGGGCATTTAGCGAAATAAAGTCTGACACCGTTACTTTGATTCTTTCAATAACGTGTTAGATCTACATGTAGCATGCAGCGCCGAGTCCTTTTGGTGTCTGGTTTGCGCTAGTATCCACACATCGACATCACCTTGTGAATGGTGCAGGTTACCGGGATATTCCGTGATGTTCAGTGTATAAACTTAATTCGAACTTCATTGGTGGGACCCTTAGGTGCATAAAACAGACGCATATATCAGTGCATTTGTAAACGAAGTTCTCAAGAGAGTTGTCATATACCAGGTGGTCGTGTCAGGGTCTGCCATGGATGGTTCAAACATTAACCTCGATATTCAACCATTGAATTCCGTTGTGCAACACATGTAATGATTAGAAACAATTAGAATTATTCCTCTCTCTAAGGTGTTTACCAGAATGTTACAGCATATTCCTAATATGTTTAAAACTGCACGGATGTGCAATCGTGCAGTACTTCTGTGCTGTGCGGCTAACACTGTGCTAAATTGATTGGCCACTAGTAGTGAGCTGCATGCTGAAACACGCTGGAGTCTCACTACCATCTTTATTCTCGATTTCTCATATCTGTTTAGGCTTGGGCAACCTGACTGTAGTATCGCCCACGTGCAGTCTCTGACTGTGCGACACTTTGCCTGGATCAGGCTTGTGCTTTCATACCATATGTTTAAAATTCTTGTGGAGCATAGCTTTTGATCGTCCACAAAAGTTATCTCCTGACAAGGGAAAAATCAGTCCACTTATCGATTATATGTACCTAGTTTATGGAGCTTTAGAACTGCTCAACAATCGACTTTTAACGGCCAGAGTCTGATTCGTAAATCACACGAATGTTTTATACTGTACCGAGCAAGCCTAACTCGTCGACCTTCTCAAAACAGGTTTTCTCAAATAAAATGTCCTGCATATGTTGATATTGCTAATTCCTAAGTTCTTGCTTTCTGTCGTGAAAGAATTTCTCCGGGGAGCGATTATCATTCCTTTGCTCTCTCACAGATATCCTGCAATTTAGTTTGAGCTATGCTCACGACGTAGCGATTGGTTTTGCCGTGGCTAGAATCGTCTCTCGAATCCGCTCACAGTTATCTCGATTGAATTACAACCATTCATTACGGGGTATGCTTGTAGATAAATCCAGAATTATCGTGAACTTTTTCCACGCCGCGACAGATGCGGCGTTTTTGTAGTATGGTATGGAAGCACAAACCTGATACAGGCAAAGTGCCGTACAGCCAGAGACTACACCTGAGCTAAGATACTGTCAGGTTGCCCAGGCCTAGACAGATATGAGCGTACGGCTATTACTAGGGTAAACAGGCCAAGAATCCAGATATAACCATCTGACTTGGATTAATTGTCTTAGTGCTGTGCTTACTCGTGTACATACACTTTTATTCCGGATGTTTCGTCTTCATGTCTTGGTGTTAGACTTAAACTGTTTTTTCGCTGTACGTCCTTTTGCATTTCAACTCATCTTTTATGATATTCATCTGCAATTTTTTCTTCACATGAACAACCGATTTCGTTCATTCTGAGGAATGAGTCACATTCACTGCATCAGTATTTCGTCAACTATCAATCTTAATCGAAGACTCATTGAACAAACGCATTTTGTCGCACAGTGAATGGTCTCTCTGTCAACAGTCATTCATTTCACCCGCCTCAAGATTTGCTCGTCCAAAGGAAGCTGCTATTGAACAGTTGCTATTTGTTCCTCATTTATTGAAAATTAGAGGTCTTAAATTTACCTGGATTTAAGTTTCCAAGGCCTATCAATCGTACGGCACTATCTCTCGTTATGTTTAGCGCGCACTCAGTACAGTTTAAAATATTCATATTTTCGACAACTTCATGTGATGTTCATTCCGTTTTGATGTGTTCTCATATATTTGAATGCGCACATCACTTCAATGATCAATAAATGATCATCATTTGCATGCATTTCCATCACACACACCACGATCGGTTTCGTGCTGTTTGTACTCATGAATCATGGACAGTTAGATCAGGATCCGCTTGCGTTTGATCGAGGGTTTAATCCCATCTACATATTCGTAGGCAAATGTGATTGAACAGATTGGTCGTGCCAACCTTATCTAACAGTGGCTTACCAGTTTCTGTTATGTTTACCACTTCTCCACTCTTTCAAGACATGCAGATCTTGATTCTACTGTCCCTACTGGATGCGTGATGTATGCGTGTACGCGATGTAAATGCATGCAAATCAAGATCAACCATGGGTTTAAACCTAACTACATTTGTATTTGCACCTAATTGAACAAGTTGGTGGTGCCGACTTATCCAACAGTAGCTTACAATTTCATATCTTGTGAACCTCTTATTCTTCTCAGGGTGACAAGGACTCCGCATTGTCAGATTGCGATAAAGCACTTTCTCTCAACCCCAAATACGTTAGATGCTTGTTGCGACGTGCTGAACTAAGAGAAGAAAAAGATCGGCTATCGGAAGCGTTGGAAGATTATCAAGCGATTCTTCAACTTGATCCTGGCCACCAAAAGGCACGGTGCGCTTGTATGGTAAGGTTTTCACCAATCGCGTGCAGCAGCACTTTTTCAAAGGTGTATTTTTTATTTTGCTCGTTTGTGAAATTTCCTTGCGTCTCGCCTTCTAATTTATTATGGCTGACCATGAAATTTGCCCTCAACCTCATCTGGAAGTACCTTTCTAGCATCAGATATTTCACGTTGTTGTGTTTTTGAAGCGAGTTCCGGCTGACCCAACACTCACGAAAGTGGTAGAAGACGACTGACAGAATGCTTCATTTATTTACAGCTCATTATGTATATATATATGTACAATTAAGCAATTAGATGAACGAAAGTGAAGCCAAGCTGGTATATTGATTCAAATCGGCGAGCTATGTTCAATTGATTAAAAACGATCAATACTTCCAAAGCAGTGTGAGTTTTGACGTGCCTAGATTGAACGACCTTGACACACGTAACCAACTTTAACAGGAAGGACGCAGTCGATTTGTCTAGGCCTGGGCAACCTGACCGTATCTTAGCCCACGTGCAGTCTCTGACTGTGCGACACTTTGCCTGGATCAGGCTTGTGATTTCATGCCATACATACAGCAGTAATGTCAAGCACAGTTAGTGAATGGAACGCTACTTGGTCATGTTCCCTGTTCTGATGACGAAAGTTTTGTGCCAGCAGCGAAGCTTTCCCCAAAACTGCTTTAACCGATTACATACAAATTTCTTTTCCTTATAATTCGTCACAATCAGTTCCTCATTGCGTCTGCTGTGCAAATTTGTGCCTCTGGGAGTCTTCACGAGACTCTCACACAAACCTGACCGACGTGTTATATCAGAGAGTTGAATTGCTGCGGATTAGGTGGTTAATAATATGTTTTGTTAGTTTAAACTAGTAACGGAACAAACGGACAACAACGTGAAACTTTGAAACCATTTCATTTTATACGCGCCATGCCTGGTTTCTTGCCCTGCGTTTATCAGCTGGGAACAATAAGATCACTCTCTAAGGGCCTTGGCATGAAGGGTATCGGATAAGCAAAGTTAAAGCAAACAACTCAATAACGCGCCCCACAACCGGTTTCGTGCGGTTTGCATTCTTCAGGTAAGGTAGTACGATCAGGATCCGCATTCCTCGAAACAATGGTGAAAACGTTTCACACTTTGGTTATAGAATAGAGTACTTGACCGCTCACATTGAAAGCAGTGTGTAAAGCGTCGTCTGCAAGCTTGGGTGAGCAGATACAGCTCTTGGCTACTGAACACATATAACGCCGCCGGCGTGCAACTGACGCCGTAGAACCGAGTGCTGACTATCGTTGCAAGCGCTGCGGCAGAGATTGTTTCTTCCGAATCGGATTGTTTAGTCATTCAAAAGATGTAGAACATGAAAATTCATGCGATTGTGATGTAATCCATGGTCGACATCGACCGAAGGAGGCCAACAACAACTACATGTAGCTCAAGGTGCCGGTGTTGTTCAAATGGTGTTCGACGATCTCGCATTGTTTGTTCAGGACTTTTCCTTTCAAGCTAGAAGACATCATCAGCTGAACTTCTTTCGAAGTGATTTGCGAGCGTGATTCCTGGGCTATTATACGGCGTCCGTTTGTCGCTTCATTGCGTTTGTCCCGATGTTTGTTGTTAAGCTTCTTCTTAACCGGTTTCTTATTGGTCCGTACGTGGCAGCCAATTGGAGTTGTCGATTGATCGATGATCCTGTCAAGTTGCAAATTTGCAAATCACTTCGCAATCAGTTTAGCTCATGATGTCACGATACGTCCTGAACAAACAATACTAACTCGGCGAACACCATTTAAACATCAATGTTTGAGCCTATAAGCCACTCTTGGATTAGACTGGCACAACCAACCTTTTCAATCACGTGCGCTCACACATGTGGATGGAGTTAAACCCATATTTGCACGCATTTGCATCACACCCCACGACCGGTTTTGCGCTGCTTTCCTTGCCTCAGGTAGAGACAGTACGACCTAGATCAACATGTCTTGAGACAATTTAGTTATCGCTTGGCCAAACCAATCCGAAAGGCAGATTTTCCCGACAACTGCATGTCCTGTAGCGTTAACTGTTTCCAGCAAATCATTATTAAAGCTCAACTTCCGGGAGCTTGTTTCCACCCAGTGAGTACAGACACAATGAACAAGTAATCAAAATAAGCTAATCGTTTAAATGGTTTTCACCATCGTAAACATTTTCTGCACTGTTATTGATCGCGCAACTGCGTAATTATCCCAAACGTTGCTGTCATTAAATTCATTTGCTCTGAAACCGCGAGATTTGCCACTGATTGTTCTATTCACGGTTTTTTCAGACCTTACCCGAGCGAATTAAAAAACAACAAGAAGAAATGAAAGAGAAAATGTTCGATCAACTAAAACAATTGGGCAACATGGTCCTGCGACCTTTCGGTCTTTCAACCGACAACTTTCAAGTTCAGAAAAATCCCGATTCTGAAGGTTATTCCATTAATTTTGTTCGTTAAAAGTGATTTCGATTCGTCTCTTGAATGTTCGCTAATGCGATTGTGTCTCGCCTCGTTGGTATTTTGAATACAACTCTCTTTTCACCGATGATTTCTCCCGATCGGTCGAATCATGTATCTGGACTTTTTGTTATATCACGCCTGGGATTTTTCACGGGTCGATTGTTGACGGTTTGAAAGTGAATCACCGTTGTCTTGCAAACGGATGAGAAAACAATTGGTTTAAACAACCGATGACGTCAAACAGCCGCAAACCGTTTGTAGAGTTTAAGTGCGTTAGTTGTGATCGTCAACGATGTGTTGATCAGTTTGGACAGTAATCGATCCACTGTATCAAGCGCATGCGGATACTGATCCTACTGTCCCTACCTGATGAGTGCAAACAGCACGAAACTGGTCGTGGGGTGTGTGTGATGGAAATGCATGCAAATGAGCATTTTAGTAATCGATATTGTTCGGTTTTTATAAAGCCCGTCTGTTCGTTCGCCATCACACCCAAGGGTTGACCGTGTTCATAATGTCCATTCTTTGCCATCGGGTTTTCATTGGTCCATAGGTTGCAGCCAATTAGAGTTGTTGGTCAAGAGCGGTCGATTTTGAGTGCCGCGCACATCGTTTGTTTTCTCTAGTTAAAACCTTGCCCTAATCAAACTGGTTCCCGAACTGCTCGATATGTATCATGATTCACAACAATTTCATAAGTTCGACAAACATCTACATCCTGAGCTACGAATCTACTCCTCTATTGTTGAACTGCTTTCTGTCGAGTCTCGATGTTGGAGTTGGGGTTAAACATTCTACATGTCCCAACAAAATATTTTAAAATATACGATATAAAAGCTCTTGATGAAAAACAGATGCTTTTCTCGGCTAATGAACTTAGATCACGCCTACAGCGTGCAATGCCGCCAATTAACCAGGTGCTGTTTATCGTTGTGAACTCTGTGGAAGAGATTCTTCCTCTTGAATTGGGCTGTTGAACCATGTGAAACGGTATTATGCACCAGATCATGTGATATGCATCGATCGTTGACAGCGGCCGAAGGAGACAGAAAACGACTACCTGAGCGCTTTCAAACATCATTCGTACGATTTTGGGCAGTCAGGGGTTCTAACTAGATCCCTTGATAGTAGAGTGAAACGAATATCCAATGACCACCTTGATAGACTTTCATTTCATTGGCATTGCATCGGATTCAATGCCGATGCATAATCTGGATCTACAAAGCCTTCGTCATCAGCTAGTCGTTTGTGCAATTGCGTGAAACACCTCAGAGTATTTGTATCATTTCACATGCTCACATCGCGACTAGATTCTGGCCCTACCCTCTGTGTTATACAATTGTGGTTTATTTAGTTGGACGCGGATTTTATGGTGATCAATGTTACCCACCGTTTCCTCGGAATGCTCTTGATTTGAGTAAAATATCTAAACGAATTAGTTCGTTTAGGTCCTCACTATTGATTGATACAAATAAGTATATGAAAGAACCAAACAAAATTGCGTGGAAGTTAACAGCTAGGAGACATTACAGGTACGGTTATACAAGTTTTGAGCAACTGATACAAACCGTAATATTTACCCAAATCAATGAGAAGCAGCTTCTTATTGATTCAGATGAATTCCTCATTTTACAGTGACTGTTCGAAATGCGTAAAAGTGGATTTTTACCGCTTGCCACAACGCTTTGTAAGTGGCATTCTCTGAATATCTACCATCGCGAACGAGTACACGCCTGCGCTTTTTTAATCTCCAGCGTCATGCAATCTCAGCACCTGTCGAGAGATGTATATACGACGAAAATGCTGTATAATGCCGTGGTATTTTGGCTAACTGCGATCTGCATTCTTTCGATGTTCGGTACAAAGACCGTGGCAAATGAGATTTGGGGAATGTAGATGTGAAAGCACAATCCTGATCCAGGCAAAGTGCCGCACAGTCAGAGACTGCACGTGGAGTAAGATACTGTCAGGTTGCCCAGACCTAGACAGATATGAGAAATAGAGAATATATGTAGGCGCTGACCCTACTACGTAGACAGTGTATCACGTCAACATTAAACCTGCGTATAACTGTCTACCGCTATTACAAGGCTCCTCAGACCGAATCGTGCTGTTTCATTCTAATGAAGGCCCAAAGCGCAAAACCTGCGTTCCAAGTTTAAAGGCTGACTCGAATTCAATGTAGATGCTTTTTTCGATGTGAGGCAAACTTTTCCTTATAACGCTCATCTCGATTTTTAACTTGTGTTGCTCAAAAAGAGCCTGTGACAATTATCCTTGAGTGAATCTATTCGATTTAAGTACGCTCCAGTTAGCGTATTAGCAGCAAGTTAGCCTTCAAGAACTCTCAAATTCGATCAATGAGGTAACGGTATGTGATCTTGCACAGATTTGAATGTTCATTGCAACGTGAAGCTTCTAGTATTTTTGATGTAGAAGTTTAGTTCCAAATATTTTGTTGACCTTTCTTATATCCTAAATCTCAGTTTACCTACCGAACTTGCTTCTAATTGTTCGTCATTTTTCTACACACTAGACTTATGCTATTACGATAAATAACGATGGTTTTGAATTTGACGCGACAGTGCTGATTCGGAATAAATTACAACCCTTTTTACAACCGATGCATCAAAGAAACGCATCGTGCGATTTATTGTAATTAGCTTACTCATAAGTAGTTTCAACTCTGACAACTGATTACGCGGAACCAAGATGCCTATGAGATTGCATGATAGAAAATGATAGAAATGATAGAAAATTCCAACTGTTAAGTGATTAAATAGAGGTTTTCACTAACTCGAGGGAACACATTTCTTCTGAAGTAACGCTTCAATCCGCTCTGAAATTTAGCAATGGGCAATGAATGCAGATTTGTGCACTTATTTGAGTAGGAAAACGTCATCACTTATGATGAACACCGATCGAAAGAGGCCAACGACAACAACAGTTGAAGAACTCAACATGTGCCCCGAATTTGCTTACAAGATTGCAGTAACACAATGATGAAAACGCGGTGACCAATTTGAAGTTTGTGTATTTGCAAAATTATTCAAAGTGGAGGGAAAGTTACGTAATCTGTGTACACCACAGCATATGATCGGTTGTTCTCACAAAATGTTCATCACTCCTTCTGCAAATTCTGACTTCGCATCCACAGGTACCTCGTGCGAGCAATCGAGTGCATATCGCCAGGGAGACGTAGAACAGGTTTCGACGGCTTCATTGCTAAACTCCGGTCAAGTTAAGATGAAGATGTACTTACCTGTTGAGAGCTCCCTGAATAACCTCTTGCTCCTTCGGGGATCTAGCGTCACGTTCGTCGGACTTGCAATTGCAAACTGCATGAGTTCAAAGCATAAGAGAAGGACAACCAAAGCTTTACTAGAAATAAACTCCATCTTAGCGAACGGATGCATGGAAAATTTGTTCAATCTCTGTGTATTTATACTCGGGATTGAGCTAAAAGGCACCATATGTACATACTTGCTCTTTAAAAAATCACGTTCATCCCTAGAACTTCATTTTGGCAAGAAACCAAGAAATTACATCTGGTTTCCCAATCTGGAAAATAGAACTGGAAAACATGTTTCGTTTGCGTCCAGCATTCTGTACCGTTACACGTTCATGTTTCGGGTTTTTGTAAAACTCCAAGGTCATTAATAATTTTATTTTATGTCTATTTTGATTAAATCCCTTAAACATTATTTATCAACATTTGGAAGCTTGACATGAAAATTTCGCTTCAACGAAATTACTACAATCGTTGCTCACTGTTTGGATTCAATCTTGTGAGACGGCGAAGAAATCTAGCAGGCCACGGAGTCTTTATTATTATATAGGGTAAGATTGTAGCTGACATCTGGGTGTATGGGGAAACTAGTCGGCAGAATCCGCGATACCAATCGATAAAGAATTGTTATCCCGGATGTTTTGAATCATGAAAATTTCACTTTAACGCAACGTTTAATACGATATAGCTTCAAAATATGAGTATTTATTAAAATCCATTGCCAGCCTTTGTTTTCCAGAGAATAATTATTCCTTTTTAACGTGTCCCGTGTAAACTAGGTAGATTGAAGTAACAATGTTTTCGTCGAAAAATGTCAAGGGAACCCGGTAAGTATAGCGTGAGTGATCGACAACAGTATTTAAAGTTTTAACGTCAGATGGGTTAATGTGTAGTAGTAGTAGTCAGATAGTAGTAGTAGTAAGTGTAGTAGTAGTAGTAGTAGTAGTAGTAGTAGTAGTAGTAGTATAGTAGTAGTAATATGCGTGACCATAGTTTAAACCTAAGCGAGTCTTAAATTTCAACGGTAACATTGCGGAAAAATACTCAGTATAAAAGAATGTGTTTTGTCCTCCATCGTGGATGTATTCGATATATGCTTGCGCGAGTAGCAATATCGAACACAATGTTTACGGCAATGAGCAGACTTGAAATTACTTCTTAACAAAATGTGTTCCTAAACAAATTTAAACTTGAATACGACTGTTATGTAGGGTTCCTACAACGAACCAGAATCACATTGTGATTCTTAGTCAAGCACTCAAGGCGCTTATGGATGGCCAAAGTAATGTGTTGCTCACATCGCCCGCACTTACACACCACTACTGGTTTCTGTCTGTTTGCCGTCATCAGGTGGAGATTAGGTTCAGTGAGCCTTGAAACAGTGGAAAAGTGGTAAACAAAGTTATACTTGAATGCCACTGTTTTTGTTTTTCCCACCCATTCAACCCATTTCACAATTGCCTTGCCAGAGAGCTATCTGAATATAAATGTTAGCATGCCGTTCACCACTATAATACAATCAAATGTGCACAGAGTTTCCTGTTTTACATTAAAAATATAATGATTTATGGAAAGCCCAACTATTGTTTACATAAAGTTGAAAATTTAGAAGTTGTACTTAAAAAAATTTCGAAAAAGTCATAATTAGGATGTATATATGTATTGATGAAAATAAGGTATTTATAAGAAAGTAAAGCGTGTTGTTTATACTCAACTGCTAAAATAGAAAGGTTATT
The DNA here is from genome assembly GCA_013407085.1 of Atriophallophorus winterbourni. Lineage (NCBI taxonomy): Eukaryota > Metazoa > Platyhelminthes > Trematoda > Plagiorchiida > Microphallidae > Atriophallophorus > Atriophallophorus winterbourni. The sequence continues at coordinate 27,798 of JACCGJ010021449.1, read as the reverse complement.
TTTATTATATGTAAATGTACTATCGGATCACGATACAATCGTTTTTTTAAATATAAATAATCACGCCGCCACCATTGTCGATCAAGTCGAATTTGATTGAAGTCTTTAATAGAAGTCAAACATTCATCGAGTTCAATGTGAAGCCAAGAATATTGAAACACAGTCACACCACTACGGGAATAATCAAAGCTATTTAATGGCCATCAAAGCTCCGGAAACTTTCCCCATAGGGAACGAATACTGCATGAAAACACATTAGGAAAAGACATCTTGTTTTATTTATAACTCTGACGGTTTTGACCAATCGGTTGACAGAAAGGTACTGTGTCTGCATTTCGGATAGACAGACTTTAATGGTCCCACATCTAATAATGAGCAGAAGATGATGGTGTACTCTAAAATCTTGCAGCGACTGACTGAAATTCATTTCTATGCATACGTGATTCAGTTCAGTGAGGTTCGATGATCGGCAAGTTTATTGGGCCACACGTTAGCGGTGTGGCCTTCGTGGGCCAAATTGTTGACAGCAAACTCTTTGGAAGGCACTCCTCTATCGCCATTTATCTCTTTCTTGCAATATGGTCCCACAATCCGCTATTATCCTGGATTTTCATTGCTCACATAGTTATTGAAATCACCCATTTCAAGACCGAGGTTTGTGCTTGAACAAATATGGATAACATTAGTTAGTCGTTTGTAGAAATATTCCTTCGTGTTGCGATCGATATCGCTTGTTAGATATACTTCCTATTTTTCATTTATTTCCAATCTTTGTTTTTCATTTCTTAATGATGTTCTGTGAATCTCAAGATAGTATGCCTTACATTTGATTATTTCTTCTTTTGAATGCAGTAGGGAAGCAACCTCTTCTGACAACCCTACTTGACCTGAATTCGACAATACCATGCTTTGCTACTTTGTATTTTATAAACTAAGCTGCGACTTGCGCCATTGTGCCTGTACAACTGGTTCAAACCACTTCTACTGGCTAGCACCGTTTTATTTTCAATCCGCAAAACCGAGCACTGCTAGTTCACATAGTCTCATCCCAGCTTTGACTTGTCCCGTTTTCCTGGGTCGAACATGGTTCGGATGTTCCGTGTTTCAGTCGTATTAACGGTCTCGATACACAAAAACAATATTCTTTGGGGCTTTCGCCACCGAACATCATAGTGAGAAATATCTTCCCTCATGAAAGTAGAAGAGGGAGGATTGACAGGTACCAAAAGACGGGAAGACCGGCGTGATTACACCTGATTTCAAAGGCGGTTGCTGATCTGACGCTGTTTGCTGAAAGATTGCGACGTCTGGGTCTAGGTGGCTTCACTCAAATGAGGCGAAGGCTCGACATTATTCTTTTCGATAGAATTGTGTCTACGCTCGCTGCCATCTCATCCTCAATTAACGGGACAAGCTGGGCGTTTTGTCGAAACATTCAAACGGGACCATTTAAAAGCGCGAGGTAAGGAGGCATTATCCGAAGTAATCGAAAGTTTCCTTTTGGTCTACGGCACAACATCGCATGGAGGATTACCAAATCAACGTTCACCAGCAGAGTCACTCGTAAGCCCTAAGTTACGTGCTACCATGACAAACACGCTATCAACGAAAGCCACTATATAATCGTGTATCCCGTTGAACACAATACTTGAATTTTAAAGTTAACGTCGCTATCCTCGAAATCAACGTCTGCTTCAAAAAACGCGAACCCCTAAGGTTCACCGGAGACCGGTCTAGAGATTGCAATTGCAACCGAGTAAACAGACGTACGAAGCTTCAACAAACGAAGGTTGTAAAAGGCAGAATTCCAATTATTTTATTGAAAATCAAACGTTCGAATCTCCTGCATTTTGTTCATTTTTTATCGTTTTGTTTTACCGAACTACTTGAATTTATTCGTTCTTGAGCTGATATTTTTGTATCTTTATTTGGCCGTTTGCGCGCTATTTGAAGTTGCAATCATTCGTGGTCATTGTTGCTGTTGAATAGTCTTGTTTTTGGATTCAGTACGAAGCGGAATAATTGAGGTTTGCTATTTTTATTGTATAATTATTTTGCTTCAATAGTACCGTACTCATCTCACGTATTGTCTTGTCAATAATTTGGTGGGCTTGGACGCGTCACTCAACCGTTGGATAGACACATTGGTGTTTATATCGCGACTGAAATCTTTGACGTTGAACTCGATTTTCCCCGGACCGAATTGTCGGCTTCAAAAAACGCGAACTCCAAAGGATCACCGGAGACCGGTCTAGAGATTGCAATTGCAACCGAGTAAACAGACGTACGAAGCTTCAACAAACGAAGGTGTTGGGTAAATCAAGGTTTTTAATGGCCTAAATAGCAAAAAACTTAACAATAACCCTTAGATGGTAAACATTGAAATGTATAGATATATGTAAGTGTAAGGACGGTCCCAAGCCCGTCGGAGAAAAGAGGAGGGTTAGGCTTAGGGCTAGCAACCCTATCCCGTAAAATCTACATCGCTACGGAAACGATGACAACAGATCCAAAAATTCTACTTATTAATGGCTACAGGAGTGACGCGAACCTTACAAAAGGTCCAATGACGGATGGAGATGAAAGCCGAAAGAAAGTTTCCATCCCGATTACCGATCTCCTTGCGCCGAAAAGAACGATAAGACTTGGTTGCTGGAACATTCGAACGCTGTATCAAGCTGCCTCAAGCCATACATGAGCTCAACAGGTAAGATCCGTGGTGAGATGGACCGGCTCTGGACAGCGAAAGCTAGATAGCGGTGAGACTATTATTTGGTTAAGAAGGCAAGATAACCTCCATCATGGTGGAGTCGCTCGGCTTGCTAGCAGAAAGACCAGCAGTACGATCATGCAATAGAAGTACGTAAACGAGCGACTCATATATGCCAGACTAAACTCGAGGTTTTGCAAACTCTCGATTGTGGTAGCATACGCTCCAACAGAAGATGCAGCCCAAGAGAAGAAAGACAGGTTTTACAAAGCCATGTAATCAGTCTTGAGGGCAATCCCAAATCACGACCTACTGGTGGTAATGGAAGATTTTAACGCTAGAACCGGAACTGTAAATACGGGCAGGGAGCGTACCATGGGAGTGCATGATGATAATGATAATGATAATGATAATGGGGAGAGGCTACTTGACTTCTGCGAAGAGAACGATCTTGTCGTTGAAAACACCCTATTCCCCCACAAAAACATCCATAAAATAACCTGGTCTTCTCCGGACGGCAGAACAGAAAGTCAAATTGATCACATGATGTTAAATGGTAAATGGAGGCGCTCGTTACAAGATGTGAGGGTTATGCGTGGTGCCGATATTGGTAGCGACCATTTCTTTGTTGTGGGAACGATTTGTTTGAAAGTGAGAAGGGCTATTATCGGAATTCAACGCAGCCCACGGTTGAATGTGAATAAGCTGAGCGATGACGCCACGAGGAAAGCTTTTGGCAACATTCTGAGAGAGTAAATCAGCGCCCGGCCCAAGGATTCAATAACGATTGATGTTTTCAACCGCACACTGAAGGACATCGGTAAAAAGTCCTCGGGTACAGATATAGGGGCAAAGCCTCGTGGATCTCGTCGAAAACCTGGCAACTCATAGAAGAGATAAAAGATGTAAAGAAACGCATGCTGAGCAAGAAACCGTCTACCTTGCAATGTTGCACACTCACCCAACTTGGATATATTCAAATCGAATTTGGACAATTTCATGTCGACCAATCCAAACTTTGAACCTATATATTTTACACCACAAAAGCTTTGAACTTTGAAAACAGTTTCTGTCCTATGGATTTCTACTTGATTCCTGAACTGCAAAGTAAGCAAACAAATCCCGTTTTTTCTACCCATGTTATTCGTAATTCCCATATTATTCTGTGGTTTTTGTTAGCTATGTGCTTTTTAGACCATTAAAATTGAGTTGATTTGAATTGAATTAATGAAAGGAATGCCATCACTGAAGAGTATAGAATGAAATATAAAGAAGTTAAAAAATCAGCGAGGAAGGACAAAAGACGGTATGTGCAAAACCTGACACAGCAAGCAGAAGAGGCGTGTCGAATAAATGATTTGAGAACGTTATATCAGATTAATCGAAAGCTCTGCAATCGTAGTCAGGCAAGCCATCAACAAGTGAGGACCCAGGGTGGAGATGTAATAACTGATGCGAAAGAAGATTTAGCCAGATGGCGAGAACATTTTGAGCTCATTCTAAGCCGCCCACCGCCTCAAACCAACGTCGATATACCTTAGGCAGCTACAGACCTCGACGTCAACACAGACCCCATCAGCCTCCAAGAGGTGCAATTTGCTATCCAGAGGTTGAAAAATGGGAAGGCACCAGGTTACGATGGCGTGTATGCCGAACTGCTCAAGGCGAGACCTATTCCAGAACATCTGGGATACTGAGCAGACACCGGACGCCTGGCGTTCAGGTACTATAATCAAACTTCAAGAATGGTGACTTGAGCTACTGCACCAATTGGCGAGGTATTACGCTTCTATCAGTCACGAGCAAAGTATTCTGCCGCATCATTCTCCGACGTGTCTCCAATGCAGTTGAATCCATTTTACGATAAGAGCAAGCCGGGTTCAGGAAAGGAAAATCTTGCATTGACCAAATCTTTGTCCTCCGTCAGATCCTGGAGCACACACATTAATGGAATGCAGAGCTATGTGTGGCCTGCATCGACTTCCAGAAGGCCTTCGATAGCGTTCACCGACCAGTGTTATGGAAAATCCTCCGTTATTATGGTATACCATCAAAGACAGTAAATCTCACAAAAGCCTTTTATGAGAGGTTTGAATCAAGAATCAAGATTTTATGGTGATAAAAAGCTAATGCTTTACACGTACCATTGGATGACAACTATTGCAAAAAGAAAAATTTAATCAAAATCATATTTTTAATATTTTTCTGGGTTCATGTTGCTTCAATACACCGGGCCAAATTCAGGGTTTTGTTTGACGTAGGCATCCAATTTCGATTTGAAAACATCAATTGTCGTTGCATTCACAATATCTTGCGGTAGCGCATTCCATAGAAAGCATATACGCACAGAGAAGAAATAGCGACGACAATCAAGTCTTGAGTGCGGTATTTCGAGGCAACACGAGTGACTGCGTGTATTTCGAAGGGAGTTTACTTTTATTAGTTCGCTAAGCGGATAGTTTTCGATCCGCAGTATCTTGTAAGCCAGAATCAGGTTGATCCTCATTCGTCTTTGTGTAAAATCACGCAAACCAAGGATGGCCATTCGCTCTTGATACGGGACCCGCTACATCCCTTTAACTAACTTTGTAGCTTTGTGGTATATCCGATCCAGGATGCCAAGTCGCTCACAATGTAATGCTCACTGAGAAGTTTGAGGTTCGTACGGGAGTGAGGCAAGGATGTATCCTCTCACCGATACTCTTCTCCCTAACAATAGACTGGATTATGAGACAGGTGACCGATGGCATGGCAGCAGGCATTCCATGGACCCCAGCCGGACCGCTAGAGGACCTGGACTATGCGGATGATGTTGCCCTTTTGGCATGCAAGATCAGTGACATTCAGAACAAGAGCGATCGACTATCGGCAATTGGCAAGACGATGGGTTTAGAAATTAACGCTGGCAAATCTGAGGTAATGCGGAAGAATGTTCCGCAGCAACCACCAGTGTTTCTGGACGGTCAACCGCTCAGTGAGGTTACAGATACAGTCTACCTTGGGAGCAAACTGACTGTAAATCGTGACTGTGAAGATGAGGTCGGGAGAAGGATCGGGAAGGCGAACCAAGCATTCTGCATGCTGAATTCCATTTGGAAATCCCCCGCTCTCAGCATTACCACGAAGATCAGACTCTTCAAGAGCAACGTTCTGAGTGTGTTGCTGCATGCATCGGAATGCGGGAAGATGACCACTGCCGTTGAGCGCAGAATGAATGTGTTTCAAACTAAGTGCTTGAGGAGGATTCTACGGATTTTTTGACCATTTCGAATAAAGAACTCCTGCGAAAAGCTGGTCTGGAGGTGGTATCTACCGTAGTCAAAAGACGACGGTGGAGATGTTTCGGTCATGTCTGCAGGATGGATCCCAGTTCGCATACGAAGGTAGCCATTCACTGGCTTCCGCAAGGTAAACAAAAGAGGGGACGGCCCAAGGAAACTTGGCGCAGAACGTTGGAACGCGAACTACATGTACAAGGATTCACGGTGCAGACCGCAACGGAAGCAGCGGCCAACCGGAACCACTGGCGTGGGGTTGTCTTCGCCTCACGTGCCACCCGGCGCGAGAGGACTGAGTGAGTGAGTGAGTGTTTGGTAAACGAATAATTCAATAAAGATTCGTCGTATTTCGTTTTACGTCATGCACGCTAGTGGAGTGAGCAACAATAGAAGGTAAACTCTTCCGAGAAAACAGACATGGACAGAATAGAAATACCTTCTACGGTTCAGGTAAGAACGGGGTACCAGCAGCACATATTAATGGGTCCGATAATTTTTCGTATCCGTTCGCGTGAATAAATCCTCTAAGGGATGTTTTGAAATTTTTTGTAAATTATGATAAGGTCTCCATTGATTTGTCGATAGGGAACGTCGAGCCGATTGAGGGGAGTTATCCTTTCTTTATAACGCTTGTTTCGGATACTGAGAACAAGTTTTGTTGAGCGGTTATCAATTCGCTGCATAAGTTCTACATCCTCCTTGAGCCACTGAGACCATGACTGCACACCTTATTCCATGACTGGTCTCAAGTATGTATTTATGATCCTTGGGAATATCTTGGGCGACAATTTCCCAAATACCTGTTAGAGTAGATTTAGGACATGTTCTGCTTTTTTAAAGACATTTTTAGTTTGAAGTGAGATTTATAACCTCAGTGAACGAAGAACGACCTTATTATTTTAGTGTTGAACCATCGCCACGCTACGTCCAAATCATGAATCGTGTTCAACCTTCACGTTGAGAAACCGCACAAGGAAGTGGATTAAGATACGCAACGATGCATGGAGAAACTATGTCCACAATCCGATGCCAGATAATTGGGAAACATATCGTCTGTTGAGGAACAAGGTCACCTCTCTTATCAATGAGGATAAGCAGTCTCATCAGGCAAGACTACTGACCATGATGGAGCGGAACCCCAAAGTCCTGTACCAGATCGTTAACACTACATCAAAAATTAAGCCAGGAATCTCAGCACTACGCACACCAAATGGTCTAACTACGACTGCGTTCGAGGCTGCCGAAGTTCTTGCAGGTTACTACTGCAAAGTTTTTTGCCCCAAGGAATCGGTGCATCTTACGCCGCATTCGATTGGCTTTTCCAATGAAACACTAAATGAAATCTCAATAAACAATGAGTGTGTCATGCTCAAACTTCTTCGTTTGAATACCGCAAAATCACCAGGAGCAGATGGAATCACTCCTTTTATCCTCAAACGATGCGCATCCTCATTGTGTGGTCCACTCAGCACATTATTCCAAATTTCGCTCGAAAATAGTATCGTTCCCGCGGAATGGAAATCTGGTATCATCACACCAATCTACAAGGGCGGGAGTCGATCTGACGCTGCGAACTATAGACCAGTTACGTTGTTGCCAGTAATTTCTAAAGTGCTAGAGAGTTTAGTAGCGGAAACGATCACCCATCATATAGAAAACAATAGACTGCTTGCGACTGAACAGCACGGTTTCAGGAAACATCACTCATGTCTATCTAACCTCTTGCTCACCTTAAACGACTGGACTGAGTGTGTGGACAATGGTTACTCTATCCACGCATGCTTTTTAGACATGTCAAAGGCTTTCGACCGCGTCAATCATAGTATTTTAATCCAGAAACTTAAATTGCACGGGATAACAGGAAAACTTCTTGCTTGGCTAGAAAACTATTTACGCGACAGGAGTGCCCAAGTCAGAGTTGACGGCGCCTTATCGAAACCATTCAAAATTACGAGCGGAGTGCACCAGGGTTCGGTCCTCGGACCGATTTTGTTTTTGATCTACGCAAACGACATTCCCGAGCGTGTTAAATGCAAGATTATGTTATTTGCAGACGATATAAAGCTTTGGAGAAGCATACGTACAAATGATGACTGTGAAACTTTGCAGAAGGATCTAAACACATTGCACGATTGGTCTTTGAGAAACAAACTACCATTCAACTTCCAAAAGTGCAAGGCGTTAAACATTGGAAGACTGTTAATTACAACTACACTCTTGGGTCCCACCAACTCGTCTGGACAACTGAAGAGAAGGATTTGGGTGTTTGGACCAGTTCAAGTCTGAAGACTTCACTGCAGTGCAAAGCGGCTAACAAAAAGGCGTCACAAGTATTGGCGTTATTGAAACGAATTTTCGGCAGATTCTCCAATCAGTCGGTGCCCCGTATCATGAACACCTATCTGAGACCAGCGATGGAGTACGCTGTTCAGGCTTGGTCACCCTGGATTCAGAAAGACATCAATCTTCTGCAGCGTATTTACCACCGAACCACAAAGCTTGTACCCTGACTAGCTGCTAAACCATATGAAGAACGTTTGAGGAGTCTCAATCTTTTCGACTTTCGCTGTCGTCGACTAAGAGGTGACCTCATCCTGATGTACAATATTATGCACGTCCCTAACCATCCCTTGTCCAAACTTTTCACACGCTCGCCACCCCGTGCCAGTCGGAAACATGAACTTTCAGTGCTTATTCCCACTTCACGACTGAACTGTCGAAGATATTCGTATGCTGTACGTGTAAGTTTCACATGGAACACCCTCCCCTCCACTGTTACACACTCAGCCAACCTGGATATTTTTAAAGCTAATTTGGACAAACACTTGAGAGACAACCCAAACCTTGATACGATTTACACTACATGAGTTTTCCTGTTCTTCTTTTTTATTGTATATACCTCATTACTCCATCCTATGGTTATTGTTAAGCTAAATGCTTTTTAGACCATTACAACTTTGAATCACTTTGAATCACTTCGAACCCCTGTTGATATCGCTCCGTACACAACTACATTCATGAGTCTTGTTCAACTAAGATAACGAACTGTGTTTAGGCATACATGACCTATATAACCTCACGCGCGCAAAAGTTTTCCCACCGCCAACTATCATACGGTTTTGCTGTCATTGCAAAGATCGCACCGAGCTACGCATTTTGATACTTGATTCAGTGCTCTATCTTGAGTGGTTACCGAGTTATCGCTAAATGATGAAATCACCAAAATATTCATTTGCATGCATCTCCATCACACACGAAAATCACGAGTTCAAACACATCTATATCGACCAAACGATCACACGCATATCTCTCAACCGACCAGCCCAAATCAGGCTATTACCATGTGTAACCGCATCGCGAGATCAAACACAGGCAAAAAATCGATCGATCAAGCTGTGACTGCGACGATTGTCGTCCCGAAGGCGACATGGAACCAAGTTGACCTCTGCGCCAAGTGCCTGGATCTGGTGAGCAGAAATAGTGCTGATATTAAATGTGCTTTTTGTGATTTACACCTGCACGTGACCTGTGATGAGACTTTGACGGATGAGTGTGTAAGGTTTGTGAACGATAAAAAACGGTTTGTTATTTATTTCTGCAATGCCTGTAAAAATTCAAATATAATTGGCCATCGCAAGAGTATGCATTCATCTGCTGACAAAGTGTCTAATACAATATGAGAGTAGATTGTCACAACTGGAAGAGGAGCTTGCACAAGTGAAGAGTTCTATAGAGCCATTAATCAAGCCTAAGACATTTAAACTAAAAAAACGAATACGCCAAGATCAGCCGCGATTGTTCAAGGTAGTATTGCAAAATGAGAAGGAGTTCGAAGATATACTTCTATCGACATACTTGATACAGGACGGCATGGAAAATACATCTCGTGTATTTGTTGATGTGACCAGGTCAGAGCTGGTAAAGTCGCCACTGGAATGGAACCAAAAAACAAATGATCGCAATAAGCGCACTCTTGTTATCTTAAATGTCCAAGAAAATACCACTGGTTCAGATACAAAGTGTAAATCCAACCACGACATACAGCAACGGAGATTTATTAGCAATGCTTGGATGGCAATAACTAAAATGGACAACAAAAGAAAAGGAGTTCAGAGTGTGGATTAGTGGAAGTCATACACATAAATACGTATATTAACCCAGCGATAGATTATTCAGTGCAAACTTGGGCATCATGGCTACAAAAGGACATCAAGCTGCTCGAGAGGATTTATCACAGCAAATACAATGGTAGGTTGTCTCCGCAACCTACCATATGAGGATCGACTCCTTCATCTGAATTTGGATACACTGCCTCGCAGACGGGTTCGATTGGATCAAATCCTAACTTATAAAATAAAGAACTCAAAGATGCACCCTTTGAGGCATCTATTTCGCCTCCGGTTAAGCCATACCACACGTACTCACCCGTTAGCATTTGATATTCCACATTCTCACCGGAACTGCCGTCAGTTTTTATATGTTCCATATACCTTGTCATCCTATAGTTATTGTTAAGCTTAATGCTTTTTCTACCATACAATTTTCTGAATTTCGGAGTTTCTGAGTTCTTTTATTCTGTGCGCGTTTGTTTCTTAAGGAACTCCCGACCGTCAGATGTTGTCCAATCATCTAGTGAAAGGATTTTCAGGAACAAATTGGATATAATTATGCGTAGTAGTTCCACACCACATCCCGTTTATATAAGATAATCTCAATCCAAACTAATATTTTTCCATCATACCGAGACAATGCATGACATCTTTTCTAACTACAACAAGTGTCGACCTTCAAATATATATATATATATATATAAAGTTCTCTTTCGACGTCTCCTCCTTCTATCCTAAAAATCTCATGCAGAGATCAAGAGCACTCCTGGCATCTTTCACAGACGGAGCAACTCGTCACAGAGAATTCACGTGATTTTCTTGTGCGTGCGTGCGAGTCAGTTAGCACACTGTCGGCTAGGCTGCCTGTGTGTCGCGAAGCTGTGTCAGTTCTATTCTTAGCGCACTGCAGGCCACTCTTGACGGGGCGTTGTGTTAAAGGCAAGACAAAGCGTTGTATGTATGAACTTTATTGAACAAAGTTAGTTGTCAGGACCGTGTACAGTGTTCGTAGAAGGCGAGATTCGTAACGAACAGATTCGTTGTACGAATGTTTTAAATAGGCTTACAAAGAAGGAATTTATTTGGGAAATCATGGTGTGTTCGTTCACCCCAAGAATTCGCTGTAAACGAGTTCGTTGTAGGTGGGTTCCACTGTATATATATTTCTCATACGACTATTCTATGTTTTTTCACAGCTACAAGTTTTCTTATACCATAAATTCTTGAATCTTGAATCTAGAAATCCAACCTCGCACCTGAATACACAAGCTGAATTTCCGTATTGCTAAAACATTTGTGTTGTTTTTAAGCATTCCCTATATTTTTAACCTATGGTTACTTTAAAGTATTTGCTTTTTGGACCATTAAAACTTTGAATTACTTTGGATTCTACATTCTGACAAGCAACTTGTTTTGGCACTTAATTGCTTGCGTTGATTTGTTGCTGTCCTATCACCACAAGCCATTTCCACGTCCAAGACACATTGATTATTGAACGCTGGACTTTTGCTCAAAAGTTCCATTCCGGCCTTGTTCGGTTTTCCCACTGTTGGGTTAAGAACAACGCATCGATCAATAGAACGCAACGACTCTCATCATCTTACGCTTCGCCACTTCTACCCTTCTCTATAACAGCTAACTTTTAAACCACAAATCATTGAATACTTGAATTCTCGAATCGTTTAAATGATTCAAGAGTTTTTTCTGTTTTAATTCGCATATTTCACTATTTGATTTTCCAAGTCTTCACATTTTATCTTCGGCATCTTGAACTGACCGCTATCAAAACTCAGTTTGCAACCGGTAATATGCCATGGGGAATAAGAATAATAATAAGAATAAGAATAATAAGAATAAGAATAAGAATAATAATAATGAATAATAATAAGATCGGTTAGTAGAGATATTGGGAAAACCAACTCATAAATTGCACACTAGGAAAAGACACAATTATTGACAGGGCTCTATTGAAAAAGCACAATGTTTCCAGCTCAAGTAACATGCTATCAAAGTAATCTTAACGCTATGAATAATCATATGCTGACCAACATTATAATACAAAACACTACTGTTAATTAGCCGGAACGTTTACAATTTGCCTGAAATTTAAACTCGAAAATCTGTGGAATTTGGCGAACGCTGCACGTAAACCCAACATGTTTTCCCATTTCCATTTTCCAGATTGGAAAACCAGATGTATTTTATTGGTTGCGTGCCAACACGAATTCCTAGGCATCAAGTTGTTTTTCAATGAGCAACAATGTACACGTGGGCGTAGCTATTGTTTTCCTGAGTATAAAAGCCAAGTATACACACATTCCCCATGCATCCGTTCGCTAAGATGGAGTTTATTACTAGTAAAGCTTTGGTTGTCTTTCTCCTATGCTTTGAAATCATGCAGTTTGCAATTGCAAGTCCGGCGAACGTGACGCTAGATCCCCGGAGGAGCAAGCGGTTATTCGGAGAGCTCTCAACAGGTAAGTACATCTTCATCTTAACTTAACCGGAATTTAGCAATGAAACGGTCGAAACCTGTTCTACGTCTCCCTGGCGACATGCACTCGATTGCTCGTACGAGGTACCTGTGGATGCGAAGACAAAGTCCACGAGAAGAATGAAATGAAACTTAACTTGCGATCTCAAGTTGGTAATACCAATTTTATCAACTGTGGTTTTGTTTTTCGATTTTTCTAAATACATTCGTCAGTAAGACGCGATTTGTATATTGAAAAACCATCTTTTGGTTTATGGAGTTATTTTAAAGGGATGAACAGTTTACTAGAGAAATCAGTCTTTTAGTTATAAGCGAAGGTTTTTTTTACAATATAGTGCGTTTGTAATGAATTCTTGACTCAAGATCGATTTTAGAAAATTTCGTCCATTCTCCAAGATGATTTATGTTTTAGGAAATATTTCCTCAGAAGTGCTGGTCCATTTTTCATTGAATTCCGTATATGTAGCCATGGGGATGTCCATCTGATCAGCTTGTATTTTACATTGCATTGTGCGGCATCCGTTAAACATTGCTAGAGATCCTTCCATGGTTACAAAAATACTTCGCATCTTTGATTCGAATGCCTATAATACTCAGCATCCCAAGTTGTTCGTGCGCAGAGTGTCCAGTAGATAGTCTTGAGTATAGTCGTCATGCTCAACATTTATATTACGCGCAATTAAAAGTGAAGGAGGATGTAGATGACGTTGGACTGCGCAGCGACAAAGGCATTAGAAGGTGGGAACGTGACCGTATTAGGATCTGCAACGATCTCGCCTCCGATCGACGCTCGTGTGCTTGCGTGATTTGAGACCTCAATGAAGTCGGCTGATGCATCCGTGAAGCCAGTCGCACAAAAGTAAGGTTTGGAGCACAAACCAAGGCACAGCATGTGCAAATCCGTGACCTGCTGTTTGCCGACGATGCAGGCATTATCGCTCACTCACAAGAGCACCACCAGTTGCTAATAGACTGTTTTTCGTCGACATGCAAAGAATTTGGGCTAACAATCAGCATGAGCAAGACCAACGTCCTTGGTCAATTGACTGTATCGCCTCCCATCATCACTGTTGGAAGCTTTCAATTCAATTCAATTCAATTTTAATGGTCCAAAAAGCATATAGCTTTACAAAAAACAACAGAATAATATGGTAACAACGAATAATATAACAAGCAAAAATGGGATTAGGTTGTTTACTGAGCAGTTCAAGAATCAATGAAAAATCCAAAGGGCAGGAATTGTTTTCGATTGGTGGGATAACAAATGTGGATGCATGGTGTTAAGATGTATAGTTTTCTTCGATGCACGGGTTTAGGGTCAAAAAGGCATCATGGCTTCTCTTGAAAGGTCGCTGATTCGGTGAGTTTACAACATTTTCTGGCAGATTGTTCCAAGTAAAACAAACTCGCACGGCAAAAATTGTCGTCTGCAGTTGAGTCTCGAGTGAGGGACAGTTAGAGTAAATGTGTGAGCTTTTGTATTATGCGAGCTCCGTAGATTCAATAAGCATTGTAGAGGGTGATTTTCGGTATTCAAAATATTGTAAAGCAGAATCAAATCCCCTCGCATAAACTTAAGTGGCTATGTATCCGGAGCAGTATCAGTTGGTTACAGCATATTTTTTGATGGCCACTTCCTGTCGTTCGGATTGAGTTTCAACTTCTGTCTGGGGAGAATTCTAAATAAAACAAAAAACACTAAATTTTGTCTGGAATTTGGAATAAGTGGATTACAAAAGGGATCTCGTTTATTGCTGAGATTTTGACCTCGGAATAGCGTTTCCAGTGAGTAGGAGATAGTAATAACTATTGTGTATATCAGAATAGAGTCGTTATACATTCACTTTTGTGTGAGTCATTAGATCGCATCGAAAAACTTAAACACTTGATGAAATAGATGGTTTAGACTTTTAAAATTAAGCGGTGGTTCAATGTTTAGTGTTTCTCACATCCACCGCACTTACACACCACGACAGATTTCGGAATGTTGGCCTTCATTAAGTTGAAACAGTGAGCTTACGATCGCTTAGCCTTGAATGTGCTTGTTTTTGGAAGATCAGTCGTGCGGCGCATTCAATTTGTTTTGCGTTTGAATCGAATCATCAACTATCATCATCTCAACCTCATTTTATTATAGAATGTAGGTCGTTTAGGTAGATCGATAACAATATTGATTTAAACATGGATCCTTGTGAAACACAACTAGTGATATTGATTGGCTCCGAAAATAGAACATCCACACGAACGTTTTTGACGGTTTGTTTGGTCCGTTTCAAGATTCAAGATTTATCATGAAAATCACCTAGCTATAAAATACCGTATTTTTCGGACTATACGGCGCACCGGATTATAAGACGCAGTATCAGTGAACGATCTGTTTTCATATATAAGACGCACCGGATTATAAGGCGCATAAAGCGAAACAAAAATAGTCGGATTGGTCAGACTTTATTCAAATAACAGTAATTGTCAATATTACATAAAAAAGTACACTAACTTTTTCAATCATTCCTCTTATACGAATTCATCAAATTCCTAGTCTTCGTTGTCAGAATTCAACAGTTGGGCGATAGCGGCATCAAGCACGCTCGGATCCCTCTCGTCATCATCCGATTCAGTCTCATTGCTGTTGCTTGGCTGTTCATCAATGATTCCAGCCTAAGTGAAAGCTCGGACAACAGTAGAGACCGATACTTTAGCCCAAGCGTCGACGATCCATTGACAGACAGTGGCGTAACTAGCCCGGCGTTGCCTACCTGTCTTGGTAAATGTGTGCTCACCTTCTGTCATCCATTGCTCCCATGCGGCTCGCAATTTAGCCTTGAACGCCCTATTGACTCAAATATCTAGCGGTTGGAGTTCTTTGGTCAATCCTCCAGGAATGATGGCCAGCTCCGAATTGGTTTTCTTTACTTGACTTTTGAAAGTTTCAGTGAGATGAGCGCGCATAGAGTCATAGATCAATAAGCCCGTAGAAGTGTGGAAAAAGCCATCCGGCCTCCTGACATAAACTTCTCTCAGCCACTCGTTCATTTTCTCTTCGTCCATCCAGCCTTTCGGATTGACCTTAACAATGATTCCAACAGGAATCGTTTCTTTTGGCAAAGTCTTCCTCTTAAAAATGACCATGGGTGTTAGTTTCTGACCATTAGCCTAGCAACCAAGAACGACAGTGAAGGAAGATTTCTAATTCCCTGTGGTGCGTATAGATACAGTAGACGTGCCTGTTTTTTCTACGGTACGGTTCATAGGGATGTCAAAGGTGAGAGGGACCTCATCCATGTTTGTGATGTGGTCAGAATTGATCTTCTTTTCTATGATCTTTTCCTTGCAGTAAGTGCGGAAGATAGCTATCCTTTCATTGTAATCCTTTGGCAGTTACTGTGAAGTGGTAGTTTTTGTGCGGATGGAGAGATGAGGCCTTTTCATAAAACGGAAGCACCAAGAAGGACCTCCTTGAAATTCGTCTCTCTTCATATCACGTGCCATCGCTGTCGCCTTAAGTCGAATGGAGATTGTAGAGACACTTCTACCTGCTGTTCTCTGTTCAGTAATCCACTGCTCAATTTTGTCCTCTAATTGTGGCCATCTTGCCTTGTTCCCTCGGAAACTATTCTTCGTCTTCTTTACTTGACGCAGGTCATCTTCTTGTTTCCTCCACTTCCGTACCATTGATTCATTAATGTTGAATTGTTTCGCAGCTGCTCTATTTCCATGTTGTACTGCGCGGCTGATGGCATTGAGTTTGAAATCCGCATCGTAAGCATGTCTCTTAACAGGTGCCATTTTGGGTTCTTTAATTACCGGATGTTTAAGCACCGTACGTACCAGGAATAGTGGTTTCGGTAAGTGAAAGAGTTTCAATTCAATCGCTGAATAGTTTCATGTTGATCTGTTGTTGATTGTTTGAATCTGACCCAAAAACAAGTCTGTCTAGACAGCATAGAAAGCCGACTCCACGAGCATCAGTGATTATTCTTCTACAATCAAGGGGAGTGACATCGTCACTTACCAAAGTCGTAATAAAACATTTTGACAGATTTTTCAGCGCAGTGTGAACATAAACTATTCATACATAAGGCGCACCGGAATATAAGGCTCACTGCCGATTTTTCGTACAAATTAGTGTTTTTACGTGCGCCTTATAGTCCGAAAAATACGGTACTACAAGATTTACGCACAAAAATTAAAGAAATCATAATTTCATGTACAATATCATAGAATGCAGGTATAAAGTTTAAATAAATCGCACATCCATGTTTTGGTCCACAAGGTTAGAATGAGGAGTAAGAATAATTCCACGTATTACTTGAAGTGAAGTAAACGTCGGTGGAAATGTATGTTTGGGTATAGATGATTTTCAAATGCGTGTGTATAACAGGTTGGTCCTATCAACTTTACCGAACACTGACCTACAAGCTCAACTTGTTTACAATTCCTAGACCTGTCCAAGACATGCGGATCCTGATGGTGCTGTCCATACCTGATGAGTGCAAACAGCAATGTTGAATAGATGTCGCAAGAGCGGGACACCATATAGATTATTCTGTAGACCAGAATAATATCAATTCGAAATGCCGGCGCTCGAGAGTGTTTAAAAAGAGTCTAGACAATCCTGATAAAATGTTTGGTTATATAATCCAGTACCCATGTTAGTTTCAGGCGAAGCACAACGCCTTTTTATTATCATGGTGCCCAAGCTCATGATGTATAGTTCACGATTGGGTGCATGTTTGCGTTGAGTAACTTTTTGATTGATTGCGACGGGAAAGTCAGAAAATTCAGAAAAATAGACCGCCTCTGCCCAAGAACAGAGCTGTGGCTACCCGGTCAACTGCGATGCCGCATCATAGTACGAGATCTCAAGTGTTTTGCTATGAATGAATAACGGTAGATCGCCAAATGAGGACTGAATTTCCGTTGAAATTAATAAAGCTTGTGCTGACGCATTATTATTTGCACTGAACAAACTG
Source organism: Atriophallophorus winterbourni (assembly GCA_013407085.1). Lineage (NCBI taxonomy): Eukaryota > Metazoa > Platyhelminthes > Trematoda > Plagiorchiida > Microphallidae > Atriophallophorus > Atriophallophorus winterbourni. Next base: position 10,234 of record JACCGJ010021449.1, on the reverse strand, counting down.
TTTTTTTATCTGGGAGACGCAGCTTTTCCTACCTAAACGTTTGCTCTAACTATTGTGGAATAAGTTTCATCGATACTGCAGATAAACTGTTTGTGATGCGACTGATAAATCTGTTCTCTACCGAATAAATTCTGCGCACCAGAGTCAACCAAGGTAGGCTTCACCCTGGACGGAATACGTATACCAAATATTCACAGAGTTCCGGAGCAACGTACACTGTGTTAACAGCGAACGACAGCATGTTTTTAGTGATTTCCGCACCGCCATCGACTGGGTTTACGGTGTTTGGACATCATGCTATTGGATAGGGTCTCCTAAAAGCTTGATACTCGACCCCAAACCTGTTCGTACCTGGCGTCGGTGACAAGCGGCCAAGTGAAAAGCTGGTTATCGACCGTGAAGGAGGATGTACTTACATTAGTTTTATACGACTATCTCCTCCTGAAGGATGAGTCGGCTTCCTTGACGTCAGGGATTGCAGCCACCCACACTCGGCGGTAGGAGGCAAGATCCGCGCAGATTTTAAGCCAGGTCCGGTCCCATGTGCGCCATCTGTAAACCGATCGTAGACCAAGCAGCTCCACGTCCTATCTCACAGTGGCGAGCCAAGTCTTTACTTGTCCTCCGTTATGACAACGCCATTCTGCGCAGGGTGTCGGCGATAGTGTCACCCTGGTTAGTTCAGCGTCTCAGGATGTGGCCGAACCCTCTCAGTCGGTGTTGTCGTAATATCGAGCTCAGGCGAGGGATATCAAAATGTCAAAAATGTAGACACCCTGTGACTGCGTACTATTTACGGAATTCACAGGTGGGAACGAGATTGGATTTAGATTTGCAACAATTTCGCCTCCGATCGACGCGAGTGGGCAGGAGTGATTCGAGATATCAATGAAGCCGGCCAATCCACACGTGGAGCCAGCCGCACAACAGTAAAACTAAGTGAGTATTCAGAAGTCATTCGTGTGCGGGATTGTTTTCAGTTAAAAACCCATAATAAAAATAATATTCAAGGTGCACAAGGAAATAGCTTTTAATCGAGCATCAAGCAATTAGGGCCCATAGATTCGCGATTAATATAATTAGTATGACCAAAGTAATGTGTTGCTCATATCTCCATCCCTTACACACCACTACCGGTTTCTGGCTGTTTGCCGTCGTCAGGTTCAGTGAGCCTTGAAACAGTGGTAAAGTGGTAACAAAGTTATACTTGTATGCCACTGTTATATCGGGTTCGTACAACGAACCACGATGTTCAGACACGGAATCACAAAGTGATTCTTGGTCAAGCACTCAAGGCGCCGGTAGTGGTGTGTAAGGGATGCAGATGTGAGCAACACATTACTTTGGTCATCCATAAGCGCCTTGAGTGCTTGACCACGAATCACTTTGTGATTCCGTGTCGGAACATCGTGGTTCGTTGTACGAACCCTATATAACAGTGGCATACAAGTATGACTATAATTAGTATGAATTTGTCAATTTGAAAATTGCCAACCGGAGTATCTGTTAGTTTACGGAAACTTTTGTCCACAAATTTTGTCTCCCGGGACAGTTTTTTCAACAAATGCGCGGGATTCGAGCTGTGAACCTGCAATTGAACGCGGACATCTGCAAAACCATTTCACCGAACTCTTAAAATAGTTTAGGTTAACTTTATTGTAGTTATGTTGGAGCACTCAACTTCTCGAATATAGTGACGAAAGCTTTGGTCATCTAAAAAACGCCTATAAATCTGAAGAACGAAATTTTTAAAGAAGATCAAAAAAGCATTTTACTTTCTACGTCAAGTGCATGAATTTTCTACATGTTTTAGTCTAAGACTACTTGATCGACAAACATTTGACAGTTTCCTTCAAAATTTTTTCATCCATAAATGCACAAATTATGGATTGAATACATCGATAGATAACAAATACATTTTAAAGTAATGTGTTGCTCACATCCCCATCCCTTACATTTTAATTTCACCAAAGCAATGAAACAGTATGCTTCAAGCATGTTAATAAATTATTCATATCTGTCTGGTGTTTGATCACATTCTGCGATTTTTATAAGATTAGCCATTGACAAGTAATGCCCAAAAACGAAATGTTATTTAATCGTAATGCTAAGAAATTTGAGTGCAATCGGTTAGATTAGTTTTTGGGTAACGTTATACTTCTGACACAGAAGCTTCGTCAGACCAAGGGTGATAGTCAGGACAGGGAACATGATTAAGTAGCAGTCAACCCACCACCACTTATTTGAACTTACCGCTAAACAGCCTATAGTACCAAGACTTTCGAAATATTCACAAAGCTTATCACAACGGTCCACATCAGACAATAACGAATACTTCGCTTTGGGATTTAAAGCGAAGGGAAGTTTCGAATCGAAGCGAATATTGTTGAATATTCGCTTCGCTATCGCCATGGCGAAGGGCCAAAATAAACTTCGCTAAAAATTCGTTATACTTCGCTTCGCTTAAAACGAAGTGCAAGTTCAAACTTCGCCGTAAACGAATATTAGCGAAGTCTTCGCTAAAAGCGAAGAGTGTTCATTTTTGTACTTTAATATTTTAACCATTTGTCTACGGGAATTGTTTTTGATGTTGAAACTTGTTGACACTCAACTGGCTCTAAAAAGAGTCCTGCGAGGATCAGATGACAGACACCGCCAGACAAGTGCACTCCGATGGTGACTGAAGGTACCGACGTAAGCTACTGAGCAACCGACTGCTTGTTTAATTGCTATAAGCTAACATTTGAGGTGGTAACTAGAGTTACCGTCAGTAGACAAAGGGTTGTACTTTTTTGTACTTTAATATTTTAAATGTATTCGCGTAGGTGTGTGGCCGGATGCGAAGGGCGTGGGTGTTTTGATCTGCTTGGGTGTTTGTCGCTCTGCGTGGTTGCTTGCCGCCTTGCCTGGGCGTTTGTTTCTTTTGCGTGCGTGGTTGGAGTTGCTCTTGGCCAACTTGGCCCCAGCCGCCCCACCATCCATTCGGATGCCGGAACCCGCTTGCCAAGATCTTGAAGGTTTTCTCCAAGAGCACCATGACCTTGATCTTGATCCGGAATTGGCCTTTGGCAGCGTCGACCAGTCCCAGTCTCAACCAGCCCCAGTTCCTCCCTATGTCAAGCAGATGAATGAGTGGATGGCGTCTCCCCTGGAAAAGGAGGACATCGACGTGCTCCAGTACTGGAAGATGAAGGCCAAGAAGCTCCCTCTACTCGCCAAAGTCGCCCAGTAAGTTGTTTCAAAGTTAAAGATCACTTATTTTCCGTTGGATTATAATTTATTCTCGTTATTCGCCATAACTTCGCCATACTTCGATATTATTCGCTATAATTCGATATATTATTTTCTATTCTTAGATGTAGTATTGCTATACTTCAAAATAGTTGTTCAACTTTTGCACCCATGGACCCCCTGGAACCTAATACAAAATACTCAACCTGTCTCATTTTCTTTTAGGATGGTCTACGCCATCCGGGCTACCTCGGCCTCATCAGAGAGGGTCTTCTCGGAAGCTGGATTCGTGACCAAGCCCACTTGAAGACTTCTGAACAACGAGAGGGTCCGGGAGCTCGTCTACATTCATGACAATTACGAGAGAGTGCTCCCCTACATGAAGAGGATGAAGCTCCGCATCCAGGAGTTCACCAATGGCGAAGGTACCAGCACTCAGAGTCAGCAGCAGTTCAAAGACCAGGATGACCCTGAGGCCAACCTTGAGGATGTTGATTTTGTCGACACCCAGGAGCTCACGGCGGGGCCTTTTCCCCTCTGACTGGAGGCAGCCGGACCAGTTCCGGCACCAGGTCCAGGTCCAGAACCCCGGTCCCAGAGACAGAGTCAGAGGAGGAGCCTAATTGCCTTTGAGATGAAGGTTTTGTATATTTTCAATGCCAAAGCTCATGAAAAAGTCCTCCGTTGTCAAATAAAAGTTCTTTCATGGTCAAAAAATAATTTATTTCGGAATTCGTTTTATTTCAGCGAAGAATAGCGAATTTAAACGAATATTAGCGAATTATAGCAGTTTATAGCAATGTTTTTTGTCGAAAACGAAGTATTTGGGGGACATCGAAGCTGAGCGAAGATTATTCGCTAATATTCGTTATGTCGAAGTGCGAAGCTTATCCATTGCGAAGTGCACTTCGGATATTCGCTTTAATACTATTCGCTATTGCGAAGGGCAGTTAGGACATTTCGAAAATTCGCTTCGCACTTCGCTTCGTTCCAAAAAAGTGACATTCGTTATTGTCTGGTCCACATTGGATAAGCTTTGTGAATATTTCGAAAGACTTGGTACTGATGAGTAGACACAAAAACATGAACAAATTCTCCAAAACACCCTTCAGCCTATAGTACGCCTACAGTGAGTCACGTCTCGTGGGAATGACCAGGATCAGTGGTCCATTATGCTCAAAGCGTGTGTCCACATCAATCTGATGCAAGTGAACACGGTCAAGGTCAGTTGACCTAATCTTACTGTCTCCACCTGATGACGGCAAACAGCCAGAAACCGGTAGTGGAGTGTAATTTCGGGGGATGTGAGCAACACATCACTTTGGCTATTTAATCGTGTTCTGGTTATTTTACACGACCACAAGATTATACATCGGTCTATGATTGGATTAGAAATTTTAACCCGTTTGTGGCCTTAAATTTGATATTCCGTCACTGTTTCAAGGCACATGGATCCTAAACATACTGGCCCTACTTGCTCATTGCAAACCGCATTTGATCGTGGCGGAACAATGTCTAGAAATGCTAGATGCAATATTGTGAAAAACGTAAAATAGGTGGCACAAAATAACTGGCTAAAGACCAATATGAGTTGCGGGAAAAGTGTCATGCGAGGTAAGAAAGTTTGTTTGCTTGTCAAAGATTTTGAACCAAACAATAATCCACAAAGAGGTTGATACAAATCGCCGAGAACGGGTTCAGAATAGATAGAATTTCGGGTAATGAAATCAGTCTAATAATTCGCAAAACTGAGCGCTTACAATTCTCACAATTCAAATATTCACAGCAATCAGTTCAAACACATTAAAGAACAGAATCTCACACAATCCACAGAAACACAGCGAGAGAGCAACGTCGCATTGGTTGGATTCAAAATGATTACAAGGTCACAGGTTCAAACAGTTGCATATACCAAATACAAGTAAGATGAATATAACAAGAGCGTACCATAAGCTCGAATGATTATTCAAGGTCATAATCGACCCAATGTGGTGTGAGCCTGGTGGACCCACCAATGCGACTCACGACCGTGGGAACAGGCACAGCCTGTCAAGTAGGATCAGTCGTGGGAACGGGTATTGATTCGATTTGAATCCGAATGGGGCGAGATCCGACGGATAGTTACTGCGGTATAACATGGGAAGCCTTTCCCAGGAATGCAGGCTTCAAATCTGTGTCACGGCGACCATGAATGTCTAATACAGGGTATTTCTCTATGCTTAGGCGCCAAGCAAATATCGAATACCAATTCTGTAGAAGTACAAGAGGAGGATATTTGAAAATATTCGAGACCGATCGGGAGTACATAATCATGAAAAAGGTTTGCAATGAATCGGTTATAGCAGAACCGAACGCCAGATTGTTGAGATATCCACCTTCAAAGTAATTCAAAGTAATTCAAAGTAATTCAAAGTTTTAATGGTCCACAAAGTAAATACTTTACAGTAACCACAGATTAAAAATATAGGGAATTCATAAAAACAACACAAATGTTTTATACACATGGAAAGTCAGCATGTGTATTCAGGTGCAAGGTTGGGTTTGTCAACATATACTTGTCAAGTTCAGCCTTGAACATGTTCAGGCTTGTTGCGCAAATGATATGTGGGGGCAGGGAGTTCCATAGAAAACAGACTCTGACAGCAAAGAAAAACCTTCGACAATTTGATCTGGAGTGTGGAATAATTAACTTGTATCCATGCGATCTGCTACCACGTGCTTCTTGCCGATGAAACAGGTGTTCAAGTGGGTGATCCACTGTATGCAGAATGTTGAAAAGCAGGATCAAGTCACCCCTGAGACGACGGTACGAAAAGTCAAAGAGGTTTAGTGTTGCAATCCGCTCCTCGTATGGCCTGTTGTATAGCCGGTCACCAGTTTTGTAGCGCGGTGGTATACCCGTTGCAGCAAGGTCATGTCCTTTTGTAACCATGGGGACCATGCTTGAACAGCATACTCCATTGTTGGTCTGATATAGGTGTTAATTATACGTGGGAGTATCTGCTTTGAGAAACGACCAAAGATCCTTCTGAGCAATGCTAAGATTTGGCAGGACTTTTTGTATACAACAGAACAGTGCCGTGAAGACTTCAAGGTTACTGCTAATCCACACGCCCAGGTCTTTCTCTTCAGTAACCCATGAAAGTTGCTGAGATCCCAGAGAGTATGTGAATTCGAATGATTTACCGACGTTCAACATTTTACATTTTTGGATGTTGAATGGTAAGCAGTTCCGCAAGGACCAATTATGAAGTGCTTCGAGATCTTTTTGGAGAATTTGGCAATCTTCTATGGTGCGTATGCTAGTCCAGACTTTGATGTCATCCGCAAATAAAATGATTTTTCTGCGTACGATTTCGGGTATATCATTCGCGTACACGAGGAAGAGTATTGGCCCCAAGACTGAGCCTTGAGGTACGCCACTTGTAACTTCTACTGGGCTGGATAGTGCCCCATCAACTCTAACCCTTATAACTCTACCAGTCAAGTAATCCTTTATCCAGGCCAATAGTCTGCCGCATACCCCGAGCTGCTCCAATTTTTGTAGCAGTATGCTGTGGTTAACACGATCAAAAGCTTTAGACATGTCCAAGTAACACGCATGGATAGGGCATCCATCGTCCACGGCTCGAGTCCAATTATCAAGAGTTATGAGAAGATTGGTGAGACAGGAGTGTCTTGTCCTGAATCCGTGCTGTGCGATGGAAAGAAGCTTATTTTGTTCCAAGTGTTTGATAAGTTCGTCGGCCACAAGTCGTTCGAGAACTTTAGAGACCACTGGCAACAACGTGACTGGTCTGTAGTTAGACACATCAGATCGGTTCCCTCCTTTGTATATCGGAGTGATTAGTCCACATTTCCAGTCATTAGCAACCGTGCTACAACTCAAGGACAGGTTGAAAAGGACAGAAAGTGGTGAGAATAGAGCATGGGCGCAATGCTTTAGGATGAACGGTGTTATTTCATCAGCACCCGGGGATTTTTTTGTATTTAACCCGCGTAGCTTTACCAGGACACTCTCGGGTTTCACAACGATTTCGTGTATTGTATTCTGCGACCTGAATGCAGGTATATCGTAGGATACGCGCTCGTTAGGGTAGAACACTCTAGAGTAAAATTGAGCGAGTTCGTTAGCGGTTTCGAGAGCTGTGGATGTAGTTCCAGTCGCAGTAAGTAAAGCGGAAACACCTGGCTTTACCCTGGCCTTTCTGTTCACGATCTGGAAGAGGAGCTTCGGATTTCGTTCAATTTTATTCATCAGATTCATTTGATACTTTTCTTTATCCTCCTGGACAAGTTTAGTAACTTTGTTTCTCAACAAACGGTAAGATTCCCAAGATTCAGGTGTTGAATGCAGTACGTGGATTCTCCACGCACAGTTTCTTACCTTTATCCATTTCACTGTTCGACTCCGGATCACGAATTTGAATCCTTTTTTGAGTTGTTTTGAAACATATTTTGAGTGGAGTTCTATTTTTCGGTTGATTTTCTGAAGTATCGATGACCAGCATTGTTGGACATCAGTGCTAATCGGTGCCCAGTCGGTGACTTCTTGAAGAGACATTAATAATGCAACCGTATCGATTTTTCTTATCAACTTCTGAGCATCACTTGCTCTTTTCGCTTCAGATATATAGTCGAAAACAATTACTACATGATCACTCTTTCCAAGAGGTGCTTCATAGCGGATATCCTCGATGACATTTTCCTCGCTCGTCAGAACAAGATCGAGAATGGACGGTGTGTTTGTGCCTCTGAAGCGAGTGTTGCTTGAGATGTGGTTGAATAAAGGAAGTTCGTTGAAAATTTTGTAGAATTGATGATCAAGAGAGTTCACCGGTGGAATCTCGCTTTTTAGTAAATTCGGGAGATTAAAGTCACCCATGATCAGGACGTTGTTTTGATATCTGGAAAAAACCAGCTGAGTTTTCTCAATTAAACTAGCATTGTATGCTTCGTCTGCTGACGGTGGTCGGTAAATAACACCAACAACACAGTTTTCACCTGTTGCTAATTCAAGTGAACACCAAAGTGTATCTTCCAGTATCAAATCATTATCCGTGATTTCTCTGAACGTGAGGTGTTGATCATAGTAAATAGCAAAACCTCCTCCTCCACGATCCATTCGAGTACGATGAAAAAGAAACATGTTTGGAATGGAAATTTCCTCCTCAAATAATTGCTGATTGAACCAAGTTTCCGTTACGGCTATCAGGAGTGGTGAATATTTTTGACGAAGCTCGATTAGTTCGGGTAACTTATTTATCAAGCATTGTGCGTTGGTGTATAAACATTTGATGGTAGATCTTGATAAAAGTGTTGGATGATGAGTATTTGAGCAGGTAAGTTGAGTACGTGTCAAAGATGGTGGGCCTCGTGTTAATGGGTATATTACATCACCGACTCCGATAGAGTCGGTCGACATCCGTTTTTTGGAGCAGGAGTCCCGGCATCACTGTGCTCAGTAACAACGGGTCCGGCAACTTCCACGATAGAGCAGGTTTTCAGGTGTTTACTGACAATTTTGATCTCTCGTGGAACTTTGTATCGATATGGTTTCCAGTTGTTAAGCACGGTGTTCACCATAGTGGTGGTCAAAAGTGTCAGTTTAAGGGGTCGTGGACCATTACCTTCGTAATTCGATGACTTCGGGATTCGGAACGTATCGATAACCGTTACATTGGTGGTTTGGATAGCATTACTGATAAATCTCCACTGTTGTAGGTCGTGGTTGGATTTACACTTTGTATCTGAACCGGTGGCTTCTTCTGGGACATTTAAGAGAATAAGGGTGTGCTTGTTGCGATCGTTTGCTTTATTTTGGTTACCTTTCGATGGCGATTTTGCCCGTTCCGACCAGGGCACATCAACAAATACACGAGATGTATTGTCCATGCCGTCTCGTAGCAAGTATGTCGACAGAAGTACATCTTCTAATTCCATCTCATTTTGCACTACTACCTTGAGCAACCGCGGCTTATCTTGGTGTAGCGCTTTGGGAGGACGACTCAAGCGAATCAACGAAACCGGGCGGATCGCTTTGAGATTCATGCGAGTGCACAGTTTCAACCATTCAGCCAAATCATTCTGATGTTTATTCGAAAATAACGTCTCAGTCGACACGTTGGTGCAGATAACACTAAGAGAAATTCCTTTCGAGGCAACTTTCGCTAATGGGGCCTTCGATGTGAACGTTTTCGGCTTTAAGACGCTTTTAACACTCTGCTGGGTGCTGTGCTGCAACAATTCAACCTTTTCCATAGATTGGTTTGGTGGTAAAGTTGAGTATGATAGATTATCTACCGGCTCTTCGGCAGTAACGACGGGTAACGACGGTGTCTTTATGACGTTTATTATCAGTTCATTTAGTTTTTGTATACTGGATTCCATTCCATTTAGACGCGTCTCAATATAATATTCAGGGGTTTTCGTCGCCGAGGCTGACGGTGTTGATTTGGCCTTGCAAACCAGACAAACATAACAAACACCAGGGCAATTATCTCCATTAATAATCGATACTAAATCCGAGGTCAGCGATTTGTCTCATTTAGCATGAACTTTCGACAAACAATCGTAACACGTGACAGACTTTGCCTTAGGACTTACCGACTTTCGGCAAACCGCACACATGCAGCCCGGTGCGCTTTGTTTTCGTTTTGGGGTCATCCGGTCAGGGTTATGAGCAGCACTGTTCAGTGGTTTGTGCACAAGCATTGGCTCTGTCGAGCGATCGATGATGAATATAGTGTGCGCGACAAAATATTCAGTGTTCACGAAAAAGAGCAAAATCAGAATTTAATCCGGTGATACTCTTCGGTAGTTGATCGCACGATGTTGAAAGTATGACCAGTCGACGGCGAAGAATAAGATCTTTCCGATGACGTTAATCCCTTTGAGGACTTGCAGAGTATTAACAGAGTTGCACGCGTAGATCCAATATGGGAAAATCACAATAAATCCCAATTTGCTCGTATTATTGAATACCGCTACGAGAGTGGTATAT